>DWME01001064.1:0-27251 GCA_018244795.1 Parelbella ahira ahira
TTTGGTCATGATCCCGCCTGATGGAAAGCGCGGATGTGTCCTAAGATGGAGCACACACGTAGGAAAAGCCTATTCATTCTGGGCACACAGACACTGGCAGGGTGTTCGACTAAGGTCTCAAAAACCGTCACGAACACACGGTCAAGGGGTCATCTGGATAAGTAAGGTGGACCGTTTCATTCTGGCCATTGGAATGTCTACCAGATAAGGACGGTAACCAGCTGTATGTCTAGATGTTCGGTGCAGAAAAATAGCTGGGGGAATCAGTTCGTGTAGTTCCTGCGATTGTGATATAGCATGGTTTGCCTAAGAACAACTAAATAACTTGGTCATTTACAGAAAGCAGCATAGGTGGTATGAGAGGTCCTGCTCTGTGATCCCCAAAGTGAATGCCCAACCTAGAGATAAAAGACAAAAACCCCAATGTAAGTCTATTTAGGTAGTAAGATAAAATCAACTCAGTTGTTCAACAGCTGAGTTGATTTTATCTTATTCTTATTATTATATTCATAGCAAATAATTTTAAATTTAGATCAAATTTATAAAAATATTCTAAACTTATCCAAACTGAATGAAAATTGAATATTACTTTTAATAATTTCTATTCCTTCCTCCAATTTACCTGCATACAATATTACAAGAATTTGAGTCATCTTCTATTTCTCTTAATACTCAATATAAGTGGGTGAAACCACTTGATGCATAAAGAAAATGATGAATTGGAAGCAACATATTATTTTTTCTAGGATTTTGGATACATTTAATGGGAGGAGTTGGTGTGGTGATATAGTAAGAATATACAATAATATTAAACAATTTTTTTGCTGTTACAATCTCTTTTTTTTTGTAAAGCTTGATCTTATCCAAGAAATTAAAACTTGTCAATAGGATTAAATTGTCATCCCGAATTACTAGTATGCAAAGATTGTCTTTTTACTTCGAAACATTACATTAGTATGCATACTCATAAATAATATACCAGCTGCCATTACTTGTTAAGATGGCTGACTAGTTTTGGATTTATTGGAAGCAACGAAAAATAAACTTAAGAAGAAACATATTTTTTATAACATAAAGCAACATGCATAATTAAATGATTTTGAGTCATAACAAATCAGAAGTGTTAAGTAAACAAACCTTTTCTAAAAGTAGTTGTCCAAAGTGTCAGGTGCTATTTGTGGCGATTTGAAAATGTGTGGATGGGAGAACTTAACAACCTTTGGACCATAGAATAGTTTTTTACACATCAATCTACATAACAGACAGATGTCAAATGTATACTAAATGGATACTAATATTCCCTATACCTGCAGTTTGTCATTAACTTAGCATTAATACATGATCTAACAACCTGTATTATTGGTCCATATCACACTAATATTCCTATTCTGACATTTCTGTACAAGTTCAGATTTACTTGTCTAAGGATGATAACGACCAGTTGTAACGCTGGCTCATCGTAACTACAAATAAAAAATGCAATAATAATCTTGAAGTTGTATATTTGAATAGAGAATATGAAAGGTATAATAGCAGAGACCCTTGCCAGGTCCTATGATCACACCAAACAGGTCGTTACGTTGTTCCAGCGGGTTTCATTTTCCGCATGCTAATTACGAGGCCCACGTAAGAACCATCGCGCCTGAGTCGTGACACGTGCCTTGATACTCGATTGTCGTGTACGGTGTAGTATTGTGTTTGAACGACTATATGCCATATAACGAGTTTTGCATTCTAATTGGCTTTGTATGGGATTTATGCAGGGCGTGACTCAATATCTCTCGGTGTCTTATGGCGAAGATAATAAGGACGAAATGCGTATGACGGATTATGGCGTGTTATAAAATGTGTCGTGAATGCTGTTATTCTATTTACCTATATGTAAATATAATATGCAATAGTATATTTATATTGAATAGATTAGCCGAACGCGTTGGTATTCGGTGATTTGTTTTTCATCGCAATGTTCTAGTGTACCTTATCGCACCTTATTCATAGGAACGTTTATAGAAACGTCGTTGAACGCAATTCTTGAAGGTTAGTGTGCTTGAAGGTTATTGATGCTACATATGTTTATATTATTATTTGAAAGTTTAACGTTTATGTGTATGGCTATGTTCAAAAATATATTTGTTTGTATACAATTAGTTTTTGAACGAATATCGATCAAACGATTATATTAGGGCCGACCCGATTGCATGTCTCTCACTCTCTTTTGTCATGAAAAACGTACAATATGTACTTCCATACCATTAGGCGTATGTATGTAAAGTTTTTATTCAGTAGGGTTCTCGATCACTATAAATATTTTTATAGGATGAAAAGACCTGAAAAAACCTTCGTCACAATTCACATAATTAAGTTCGATGAATTAATAATTACTATCAAGACAGTATCTATATCGCCCCCATCCTAACTAACCAAAAATATGGTCGAACATTGTCTGTACGAATTTATAATTCGTCTCCCAATACTGTTGTACGTCATTACGTAGCTAAATTTTATCATCTTTATATTGGTGACTCGTGATTTGGTTCTGCTGTACGGTCGTTGGCACGGTGACTCAACATGAGTGGATAGATGCATACGCCCCATGGCCTTCGTACACCTTATGCCACTTGAGAATACAATTGGCTCAATATGAGTTATAGTTACTGATTGGATAGAAAAGAATGTGGTAGATAGCAAATTTACCTTTTTTAACATAGTTTTACCGTGGTTTTTTCAGCCGAATGCTACGCAGAGTTCGAATCTTTATACGAGTATATGTATATATATCAACTCTGCAAGCTGTGTAGGCTAATTTAATAACGATATAATGTAGATATAAGCAATACATAAATATATGACGTTGTTGCAATTTGTATTCCATCAGCAATTTAGTCATTGTTGGGGTTGACCTTAAGTATTCCGCGTTGCGTTGCTTTATAGTGCTTAGAAGCGTATCGTAAGTTTTTCAACACCTCTGAAAAGGCTTTATTATTGCTCTGTTGTTACCTATTCAAGGATTCCACGTTGCTTAATAAACCTATAGCAATGTGCTAGCACGTCAATGGTATTTAATGGTCGCCATATAAGAGTTAACATAACTAGTCTTGCAAACGTTGATCGGTCTACCCAATACCTTGTACTATTAGTTTTCAAATCAATAAATTATATAAGGTACAATTGTAAGCAATGACAGTTCCGTTGTCATTAGGAATTGATTTTCCCACCCCGGCGGTCCCCAGTTCAAATCCTGGTACGTACCGGTTTAGAGAAACAAATGTGCGTTTAGTGAAAATTGTACATAGTAAAAAACAATTAAATATTGCATAAATGTAGAGTAAAACGGTAGTGTTAATTATTCGCAAGGCTGTAAAAATTAATCAGGTTTCACTGTGTTCGTACGCGTAGGTACACTTTTATAACTGACGGTGCATTGTTGGTTATCAATTAAGGTCGCAGTGCAACTTCTTCGCTTCGACGCCTTTTGTAATGATGTGGCGGATAATTTGTCATCAGATGATATCAAGAATTGCATTCCGTATAATTTATTTCTGATAGTGCTGTGTAGACGTATCACTAGACTAATTACTGCTGAACAGATATCGAGTGACGTTCTCTTCTCGTCGATGTAATGCACCGATATTTATGGTCGATAAAATATTCATATTCACAACTAAATGAATAACATTGGCCGCATGTAAAATATATGGAGTGGAATCAAATTAAATGTTAAACGATACAAATTAAATCATTTAAAATGATAGAACAGGTTTTGCATAGAACTTCATTATTATAAATATATAAAATCTTCATTATTGACATTGCAGTCTTTTAGAAATTCTTATTGAAAGCTACCGAAATGTAAATATTAATCAGAACGAAATATATGGATTGAATGAAAAACACTACAATTACACATTTTTGTAATGGACGTTCACGTTTGCTATTCCGCTTAATCACACAGGAGATAATTTATCTGAAATATAAGTAAATTTATTCATTTATATTGTAATTATTCATCACCGGCACGCTCGTCACTATATAGAAGTTGCGATATTGTTGTTCACCATTTTGTCGTCGCCAGTGGGTCAGTGCGGGGCGGCCTACTGAATTTTTAAGAACTTTATTAGCAAGGTTGTAGTATGTCGACTTCTGTGCGCTTTTCTCTCGCTGATTGCGTCTTTTTACTTTCTCACGGCAGCTCGACCGCAAGGAGCGCGCCGCTCTATCAACATATTGCTCGCGGCCTCCTCGTTTGCTCAGGAAAGGTTGTCGCGCTGAGCTATCGCGTAAAAGAGCTTTTCATTTCCTTTTCATGTACGCTGTCCTGAATATTTTCTTCGTTTACATTTCCATTCAACAACTGCGAGACTGTCAGTCTGTGTATGCGGCATGAACACGAACATCCGACAACGTATGTCGGTCGGAGGTACCATAGAGCCTGTTTTCTAAGTATACGTTGCGTCGAGTAAAAAACTTTCACGACAGCGGCTCGCAATATTTAACTATAACCAGTTCTTGTGCGGGCTGCGAAAGCTTTCGTTAACTTCTACGTATTAACGGGCGGTGCTAAGAAAAAGTGCCTTTAGTGTTTTTATTTTGCCTGAATTTGAATTCGATGCATTTGGGCTAAACAACTTCAACGTTTCAACAAATTAAAAGTTATTATAAATATCACATAATGGAGTTGTAAAAGCTTTATTAGTTATATAAGAATGCAGAAACTACTATTTTTTATTATTTATAAATTACTTTGTTTAGTTGATGATCACAATATGTTATGAATTGAAATTATCGATTCTTTTAAATATCGTTTTAAAAAATCTAATGTATTAGAATTCCATTATAAATATTTTTGCTGTTTTAGCGCTTTTGACAAAACTAAAATAATGCACCTACACTTAAAAGTGAGTACTTTTAAAGTAAGATTGAGTTATGGGAAAAAGATGTTCTAGAAATAGAGACCTAATAAATTAATCGGATCGATTTGGTTTCGGAGGTTTTGGACTCCTCCATCAGGCAGTATTTGACCTATTTGGTCAAGACAGGTGAGTCTTGGCCTCGCTCGTACAAATATTTGTTCCGGGAGGGGATTAGTAGTAGTAATATAGTTAGGATAGGGATAGGTTAGCTTAGTTCACTGAGAGAATTGCTGCAGGATGGTAATAGGCCATTGTAGTTAGGTAGATAGTACATACGGTAGGCAGTTGGTTGTGCGTGGGGGCAACAATGACCGAAGGGCGCGAGCAAGGGGGCGGCGAGTATTGGCGCGGCCGCTCCAGCACGCCCGATTGTTCCTAATTCAATTAGTTGGGCTGCGAGCGGAATGCGTCTGGCGCAAGCCGTTGCTCTGCACTTTCACTTCCATTTTTATATACCATGAAGCTAACAGACTTAGCTGCCTCGTTGGTCTCGTGGTTAAAAAAGTCACTGCTGAGCAAGAGGTCGTGGGTTACATCTCCGAATCGGGTAAATGTATTATTAGGTTTTTCTTACTTGAAATTCCTAATAGTAGCTCGGAGTTTGATTTTCTGCCCGGTGTAAGGAAATAGGCTTATTTCCAGTTTCGTGGTGGGATGTGTGACATGACTGGTAAAACGTGTGAGTGTTTAACACTCCTCTGCCTGTCAATCTATTCAGGGAAGTGCAGGCGCGGTGTTATACTATGAAACTAAAAGAAATCTGTAAGTTTTCAAATAACCAGTTAATGTGAGGCGTCGAATCGATGCTCACCTCTTTGTTTATTTTTAGAGCTCCGCCGGCGTAACTTTCGATTGGTAAACTGTACTGCAGTTACATATTACGTTCACGCATCATTTTCACCTTTCATTTCGTACTTCTGTTGTATCTTACTTCGTGTTAATTATCCACACCATAGTTTCCAATATTGCACAAACAGTTCGTGAAACAAATGAGATGTTACTCGAACTTTAGATTGAAAAGGAACATATGTATAACTTTAGATTGAAAAGGAACATATGGAAAATACGTAGTCGATTCCATACGAGTCACTGTAAGTGTACAGTAACGTAACCCGACACCATTCCACTGCCGATTGTCCTGATTTCTCGACTTTAATCCTGTAGTTCACAGGCAGTAAGACGACAAATGTAATTATGCACGTTGAAAATTAAACCCATACATTCCATTGTTTGCTTACCAATGAGGCGATGATGTTCTGTCTCTTTCTGTAAAAATGCATATTTGTGGTCTGCGACAGGACCGTTGGTAGTTATTGAATAATAATTTTTATTTTAGTTCGTCATCACACATGGCCATGTGATCCTGAATAAAGTAGATTTTGTGATATGGTAATCAGACGGCAGATTGACACCTTTTTATATATAAAAATATATATTTTTTTTCACTCAACAAAGAATTTGCCACAACAATGTACTTCGTAATCTTCAGCCCCGGTTCAGTAGTCAGTGTCACCAATCATTGGACCAACGGATCAGTTAATTAATTAATGGAGTTAGATTCAGTTAATTAGTTAATGGAATTGTTAATAACACAGAGTAGTACATTACACTCGTAGTGTTTACATTAGACTAGTAAAACAAAGACAAAAAAACATCTCTGGAAATCATTGACTTTGTGAAATTCTATCTTCTGGATGTCATGCGTTAATTTTACCACAAGGAAAACGTTAATAAGTAAACAAAAGAAAGTATTGGTTAACGGTTTTTTATTTAAATTAGGTGGGTTGGTCAACGTTTTGGCCCAAGAAGACAACTGTGATACGCGGAAGACGAATTTAAATGGGACAGTCGCCGACAAAAGAGTTGATTAACTAACTGTGGCACGAAGAAGAGGAATATAATTAGGACAGTTGTGCCCAAAAGTGTAGATTAATTAATTCGCTATAATCATAATACACGCCCCGCACAGTCGCGGTCACTGGACGTTTCGCTAATCTCTAATAGCTGATGCTATCGATTCCCGCATACCAACTCATTGGCTTTCCGTTCACAATTGTTCGATTTGAGTTTATAAATCGTGAATATCGCTTCGATGGTTCGCGGTGAGTACACTTTAAAGAGAATCATTAAATTAATTTCATATGATTAAACTAATGTATGGTATAAATATTATTTTATAATCTCAGTACTTTCGGAACTTGAGGTCTTTCTTCCCGAACTCTCTCGGTTTGCAGCGACGTCGCAGAGAACAAACACATTTAATGGTAATTTTTTTATGATTATTTAATCGCAATTAGTTATTACTGCTTTGTTGGCCAAGTGTTTGAAAACGCGATTGCTAATCTACTGAGTCTGGGTTTAATACTCTGATCGAGTACTGTCAGACTTTTCTCATTTAGAATTTCTAATAGTAGCTCAGACTTTGAATTTGTGCTCGGTATATGGCAACAGGCTCGACCCCTGTTCCATGGTGTGACGTAGATTTAAATTAAGGGTTTTACACTCATCAGCATTCCTTGGGGAAACACAGGCGTGAAGTTAAAAAAATTAAAATATCATAAACATATCTCGTGATGTTATTTCAGGTGAGCTATAAACACCATTGTATTTGAGAACAGCTGGGATCGTATTTTATCCCTAGATTTTACAAGATTCAACCTAAAATGATTTAAGATTTTTTTATTTGACAGAAAGGACAAAAACATATATTTATATTAGACTTGTATCAATGTATTCTAATATATGAAAAAAATGAATATATGTTGTATTTACAACAGTTTATAGATGTAGGAAAAGTACATTGACTTTGACTGGATTTTACTTTACCCACATATGTATATATTGTTAAAAATTGCAATGTTTTATAAAATTGTTGTCTAATGTTACTTGGAGGGAAGATTTTGTACATTTCCCACGTGTTTTGTAATGCACATAAATAATTATATCATATATCCACAATATGCGATTAAGATTTAAGCGAATATAACAAAAACACAATATAAGGATAGTAACATCATTTCACAGTACTGTATCACTGAACGTGAGAATGTTTCCCCACGCTTGGATAACTTCTGTATTGAAATAAGTACTTGAACTATATACTACGCATTATTTAACACTTAACCATCATCTAACAAAACCGATTTTGTAAACAATGGCTTGTAATGGCATTTCGCTACGTCTGCGCATCGCTTGCGTAACTACGCTATTGTGCGATTTATCTTTCAATCCAAGGAAATCATCGTGCATTTCATTCTGATAAATATTGAAACATTTCGTTGATTGGTAGGTACTCGCACGCGTATAATGTTAACCTTTATCAATCGAGGCTAACGATTAAAACATAAAAAGTCAGGACATATTTTGGTGGCGTATTTGCTGTGATATGGCTGCGTGAGGTGGAGCTGGGCCCACCCCGTGCCTGGCTCCGGCGACCCTTCGTGCGGCAACTTGGTCGATATAACGTCATACCACGCGCGTACCTTAAATATTGGCTTAATGAAAAATGCTTCCATTGATACGAGACGACACGCCGCGGGGCCCCGACTCCAGCGAGAGTGAACGCGTAGTGGTCACGGTCATTAGTCGGAACGCAAATACCATTGGGAGCCGTCGTCACACTTTTCTCCTCGTTGATATGAACGCAGCAAACGTGGCGGCGCGGGCGGCGGCGACGGCGGCGGCGACATGCCAACTCGCCGGGCTCTCTCTGACGTACCGTAACGAAACCCGGACTGCCAACTGCTACTGCCCTACTATCACTTTGCCAATTGACAACTCTCTAAATCTAAGGTACACAAGAATTATGGCAGTTTCGTTTCATTTTTCTCGTAATTATTATTTGATACGCCCAAGGTATTGGGTGACAGTGTACAGTCGCGTTTGAGATGCGACAGGTTGCCTTAAATAGCCATCGGCATCGTGAGTACGATAGTATGCAATAGAAGCTGTTATGTAGGTCGTGAGTTGTAATATGACCCCAGAATTAACTATCTTTTCCTTATATGGAAAATGTTTATCGTTTCAACAGGTAGATTGTGTATCATTGATCTAGTATAGTTTATTTAAGTAAAAGTAAAATGATGGAAGCTTCTGCATTTTAATAAAAACAAGAAAGCGACCCCTGCGGCACCATAAGGGAGATTTTAACATAATTTGACATTTTATTGATATCGTTCTTTACAAACTTTTAATTTTAATACGGACAAATTAACTACATTGAATTTTAATAACAAAACAGGTAAAAAAACTCTGCCTCAAATATAGGCGTGCATAGGAAATAACGTTTAAAAACTTCCATATTTTACTATTAAGGGTAGAGTTTTAGTTAGTGAATCGGCGAGGAGTTGCGCGTGCCTTCTATGTGAGTCACGTTGTACCTTAGTGTAGCGCCGTCGCATTCCGTTTGTTAATACAATGAGGGTTTTAATACGTATTTAAATTATCAGTACCATTGCCTCGAAACCCCCTAACTTGCTTTAACCTTAGATGCCTTACTGTGCATTTTTGACAACATGAAACTGTTTAATAATGGAATACGCGCCTTTAAACAATTTTCGTTCACCTCAAGAGCATTGATAATGGCGTTCTAAAAACTCGTTGACCGTCTGCATTGAGGACATCAAAGCGTTGATACGAGAGCCGGTTTTATGTTTAGTTGCGTTGTGAGTCTAAGATAAGGTGCGAGCGGAGAGCGGCAATGCGGGCGTGTCGCGACCGCGTGGCCGAACTAGTGCATCAATTAGTATTGCGTGTCAGACTATAACAGTACCGGCGCGTTACATAACAGACATGGGAGCCTTCGCACAAGGGGGCCGAGTTCTCAGGCGCCCGAGACGCGATCATCAACCGAATCGCGAACATCGAGTTTCACGATTCCCGTAACCCGAGTTGCTCGAACACGCGATTATGTGAATGGCGCGCACCCGTCGCTTGTCGCAGGCTCCGCTGTGCGAGTTAATTTGCTGAACCGCTACATCGGCCTAAACTGATTCTGTACACGCTCTTTTGACATCACTTGCTTAGCGACCATTTTCTTCAAATATTTGGCCTATTATATGAAAGTAAACGTTCCTATATCGTTTATTATTGTAAATCTTTCTTTTCGCGTTAACTATCTATTTAAATACTACTAACATTTGAATAAATACCGTACGTCATATTTTTTTCTAAATGTTGACGTTTTAAACATTAAATTGATTTACGACCATTTTCACCCCGCATAGCCCTCTGTCATAGTCTACGTGATAAATGACAAACCGCGCAAAGATTTAATGAGAACATAGTGAAAAGAACAACTTTTTGTTGTTAGATATTGGAGTGGTAAATGGCAATAATGGCGTGAAGTGGCATCGAGCTCTCGAGGGGTCGCGACAGGTCCACTTGTTCCGCCCCTATGCGCCCGCGGGGGTCGGTGCTCAGGCGCGCAGTTTTTGCACCCGCTGCATTATTTTAAACGGCGACATTCCCACGCCGTATTAACGTTCCTATGCAATTGGATGGCGTTACTATCCGCCACGCATGTACAGTTTCGTATCATATCAGCTATACGTATCACGGGTATTAATAATTCTTCTGTTTGGTTGATTCTATACGATGTAGGTCGAACACATCTAAGCACCTGTAGGTGGCGATTAGAATATGATAATTTAATTATTATATCTTTTTACATCGCAGTGTCTCATTCTGGTTTGTTTGTTTATGTCATTGATATTTTTATAAATAGATAGCAGCAACAATATGACTATGTACATTAATATAAGGTGTCTATGATAATGTAATGAATTTCAAATACCGAATTATCAACATGTTAACAATACTGATTAGCCAGACATGTGGTTATTTAATTACGGAAATCTTTCGCGTGTAGTATGATGGACGGCACCAACCGGTCATTTCATACGTTAGGACATTGTACACTAGGGTTTGTCGTCGAAAATAGCTTTCGGCTCGGCTTGCTAGCGATACGTACCTACTGAATATGGTAACATAACTCCAACGGTGCCCGATGTTTTGTAAGCGAGCGGTAATTTAAGCGGATTTGAAGTGTACTCACAGGGATCGGTTAGTTAGCGCGCTTGCCGCAGGAAGGGGCAAGGTCGGCGTTCAAGCGTGAACTTCCGACACGATTGACAACTTCTCTGCAACTTCGAATATGTGACAAGAACGTGCCCACCGGACAGATGATTACATGCGATCGTTCGGCAACGAATGCTCATTTGCGTGTCTCGGAATGTAGGCACGTAGTGAAACTGCGCGGAAAGAATTTCGTGCATCGCGTACGTATGTAGGTACATATTTACAGTTGATTTATAATTGATTTTAATCGATAGTTGCATTATGTTCGGTTAAGTCGATGTGTAGAGATGCGTGATGGATAAAAATAAAGTTAATGTAAGTTGCGATTAATCGTGCGTGTTTATATTAACGAGTCGACGGTGTGTTTTGGACGGTGTACGGACTGCGGTTCCTGGTTGTGTGGCCGAGTGTGCCCAGCTCGCGCGTCGCAGCCAGGCGTGTAGCGGAAGCGGCCTCAACCATAACAACGCCGATGCCGGTGTCGGTTTTCCATTTCTGGCGGCCAACCTCACACCGTTCACATCACACTAACGAATTAGCATAGCGACGCTACGGTGTGACAACATTTTTGTTTACAAACTCGCTCGCGACACTTATCACGGAAATGTTAATTGCAAGTGTCATGTTTAGCGAGAATGTATATTTTATATTAAATATAAGTCCTAAATATTAATTTTCAACAAAATGTTAACTGTATGTTTAATGTTTTGTGTCATTTAACGTGTAAATATGATTGCAATGAAAAATATGACTTGTTTACATTTTTCTTCAAAGATAAATAATTCTACGCGCTGAGTTACTCGTATGAACTAAAAAAAATTTTGTTACATTGAATATTATTTAATGAGTATACATATTATTCTTTTCAACTAATGTAAACTTACTAATACATCACACTAACGTATATCAATGATACGTTAGTTTAGTGCATTTTTAGCAGATACTAATATGTATATTGCAAAGAACACCTATGTTTGTACCTTTAGTAGGTACTGCGGATTATGATTTTTTTCTCGTATTTATAGTGCAATATTTACGCGGGGCGTTCGGTTTACGGGCGTCAGTATTTAGTGAGTTCAGTCCAGAGGGCCATATGTTTATGTTATAATTACAAACGCGCGCGTGTGCTCTGTGTAGGTGCGCCGGCGCATGATGAGCTCCAGCAGCCGCCCACTTGCAAGTTTTAACACGTTTTTGTATACACCGGCGTACTGGTTAAAATTAATATCGCTCAAACATAATAATACGTACTTCTTACTAAATATTAGTAATTATTAACTCGTAAGGGTCATACCAATAATAATAATAATTTTAGAATTGTTTCAAGTTAATAATATTACAATTAGCAATAATTATTATGAATTAATACTAATAATAATATTCATTTTTAAACGATTGGATTTAAGTTCTATCTTTCGACATTCATTATAATCGAAGTTCATTAATTAGTCCGTTGCAAGCAAACTCGCTGAAATACGATTGTGCTAATGTTTTATCAGCGGAACAACTTGCTCAAACATTTACTCATTAATATTGTTATATAGCGCAAAATAGATACGTACTTTAATCGACAGTGCAATGAATCATTGTTTTTGAGTCATACAAATTAAACAAATCTACTATCGGCCCTGTTATGGTGCTCTCACACTGCTGTTATTATACTGAATATTAACTAACACTAAATTATTTATTAACGGCTGAATATAATATAGTTTGTGATAAAATGTTACCTTACAAATCTATATGAAAAAATATAGACGTTTGCCGTGGTACACGCATCACGCAAAAACTGCTGGACAGATTTCGATCAATTTTGTTTAGTTTAATTTAAATTTTGGTCCATATGTTATAAAATAAGGACCATATATACAAACTTATGATACCTTTATATAACGTGGAAGTTATTAAAGTTTTAAGAAACTACAATTTTCATCGATTTTTTAAATTGAAAAAGTCCATCTTTACCTACAATATTATTTATTTATTTTCTTCTCTTTACATAAAATATATTGTTAATATCATAAACACCGCAGTCAAAGTAGCACTCATCAGCTAGTGTTTAATGAAGTTTTATAACAGCAGTATCGAAACACCATAGGAAGTACGAATCATCATCATCATCAGAGCCAATCACTGTGGTGGAATGTTTTCGTAACGATAACAGACGAGGCGTAGACTTCATTCCGGTGTCGTATTCAGCACCGTAGGAACTCATAAAGCTGTGAATACGATGTTTTGTTTTGCCCGCCGCGTCTATTGTGTCGCAGTTAGCGTTCGGCAATACCAGGCGTATAAATCTTATGGAATTGCGGGTTATGAATTAGTAATGAAGCTCTCCGATATACTTTACCTCGCGACCTCGGGTTATTTCGGCCACGCGGCCGTCGCGTCGGAAGGTTGCCATACACACACATTGTTTCATGTGATCCAGTTGACACACACATATCATTGTTTTTTTTATTAGCTACTACACGTATAAAATTACACAATTTTGGAGTTAATACTAGACTTGCAAATGCGCTTGCAATTGTTGCAAGGTTTTCTTAAACGTAATAATTATTCTAAATGTGATTTTTTCCGTATGTGAATTTTGTGGTATATATGTTGATACATATTTTTGTAATCGGCATAAATTATAACTTGGATGGTTATATACTTTATCTATTGCATAGGAAAGGGCTTGCAAGGTGTTGTTTATTATGAGATGAAGAAAGAAACATTAGTCATTTGATTAGTATATCCAAATTTTTATATTAAACCACGAATATGAATTACGTACGGATTATCAACTTTTTATTATATTCATTCTTAGTTTTTGCCTACCCTTACACGAAGTACGCCTGACCATATATATATACGGATTTGTTAACATTTTAACACCCAAACAACTCGTAAATTAAATAATTGCGATGACGTATTGGAAGGCCGCAAAGATTTATTAATGCCGTCTTGAAGTTTTTGTCAAACTACAGATTTAAGGGGAACAATCGCATAAAACAATATTTTAGTATAGCGTTGACGATTAAAGCCAGAGCACGAAAAGAAAGTGTTCTGTTTGTTCGTTTCTTACCGACGGTGCACATTTATCGTAGAGGATTAGACATTTTGTCCAAAACTTTCTGGTTATTTTTACATCTCAATGTTTCTTATTAGTACTAATTCAAATTGTGGATGAAAATTGTATCAAAAATGTGTAAGCTCTTTGAATAGAGGCAGTTTAAACGGACAATGACTTGGAATTCTTAGATTTATAGACTTTAGGCACTTTTTACACAATAAAAACACCAATTTAAAGAAAGAGTTATGATTACAGATAGACGTATCAAAATTCTATATGTAGTTGGCCAGTTCAGAAACCATAAATTCACGAGAGATATTTGAAATACTTTGTTTAATGCATTTATTGAAGTCGTGATAAAATAATGTATTCTATGATGAAAACTAACCTACATCCTAAAGTTATTGAAAAGTAATGTATTCTATAATGAATACCATGCTATTACAATCCTACAATGAACGTGTTATTCTTCAGATGTGTATTTTCAAATCAGAATTTTCATTTCAAATGTTTTTTCGACAGTTAATGATACGTATTCACGTACTAGTTTGTCATGTATGATTATCAGAAAATTATCACTAACATTCACTTTTTTTATCGTAAAACGCCAACGAGCAACGACGCCGCTGATAAATTATTTTATTTATTCTACCGATGAGGTGTAGTTATTCGGTCGATCGGCGAAAAGCGAATTAAATTTTTAATCAGTTTAGTTTCGCGCAGTTATAAAGATTAGGTAACTAACTGTAATTGCAAAAAGATTTACCCAATTGCTGTTGCCGTTTATATTTCTTGGAATAGAAATGTTATGTCCACGCCGAATATCATATCTATCTATAGATAACACTGACTTTAAATTTTTATTAAATTTTTCCACTACAACAAGTACTGCATTTAATAAGGTTTCGGAAGATAATTTGTGTTATGTTTTTAGATTTAAATGCAAATTGTCTCTCTCATATTGAGAACTGCTGTGTTCTTGAACGTAATACGGATCTATATATAAGAACAATTCGTTAAAACATTTGACGTAGGTACTACTATATCATTTGTTTAATCAATGATTTCTTTGCTCACAATCTTTCTGGTAACAAAGTCACGTTCAAAATCCAGTGAACAGCTCTAACGATCCGTGAACTATCTTATCTACCAATAAGACAGCATATTATGCCATTAAATTCATTGTCTACAGTTGCTGTCAACGTTTCAGCGACAATATTTCATTATAAAAAAAATTCTTCACAATTGGCATATATCGCGCATGGCATAAACGCATCGCAATAAAACGTCGGGTGATATGACGACGGGATATTGTGTTTTTGTCATGCACTAATATAGTATACAATATACAGTAATATCTCTATATAATATTATTTCTATGATACCTACAGTAGATATAATTATATAATTATATGTTCCTTGGTTGTTATGAAAAATAAGGCATCCTGCCTCTGATATCTCAGGTACTGAAAGAAAGCCCCTATTTACTTAACATTAATTATATAAGGTGTACGAACTTTTCATTTGTTTAAGATTTAAGACACAACAAAATACAAAGCGTTATATCGTTAGCTCTATACTAAGATATGTATGTACATATGTCTTGTGTTGTAAAGGTTACAGTATCCTCCCAATTAGCACCATAACATACCTAAAAATAAGATATAAAAATTAAAAACGCTATAATCGTATAACAAATGTGTAGGGAAAATAATATTAAATTAAACATTTAAAAAAAGAAAAACGTTATATGTGTATATGTACTTGGTTGCGTATATGTATGCGAGTGTCCGTGTGCGTGTTCGCGCGTACGTGTGTGTACAGATTTCGAAATACGTTTTTTTTTGTTTTGTTGCTCGAGAGTAAATGCAGGTGCGCAATGTTGTTTGCAGGCTGACTTGATGCGGTTGCACGATGGACGCGGCGGACAAGCGGATGTTGGATCGCGAGGCGCTCCGCAACATGATCCAGCAGTGGAACGCCAACCGCCTCGACCTGTTCGAACTCAGCGAGCCAAATGAGGTATATCATTATCCCTAACACACTCGTCGCTGTTATCTGTTTGTGAAGTTGTAATATCTCTTCAAAGTATACATTTGAATATAATGTACCTACTGTTAAAATGTTTGCCCAATAGTTTTTTTATACGTTATGAAAATAGTTTTTAAACACGTTAAGACTTAAGAGAGGGTTGGTGAGGTAGAGGTAGGAGAAGATAGCATGTAATTTTCGCTTCTGTAGTACATAATTCGTTTTCTATTAACAGTTGATCATAATTTTAATCATGTTTCTCAATCGAAATGTACTATATCTTTATACTAATGATTAAAACAAGGCAAAGAATTTGGCCATTCCTGCTCTGTCTTATTCCATGTACATATTAGTTAATGGTTTTTTCTTTCGAAAATCATGTTTATTTCTTGATTTACTGTATTCATGATCGAGTCAATGTATATATTTTTTGTTTATCCATAACGGTCATAAATTAAGACGATGTAAAAAATATTCTAAAACGTTAAACATTAAACCACGATAAAAATGGTGTTGTGCAGACATTATGAAATTACGTAGGTATTCATATCGCTCGATTTTCATTTCCACCTCGCCTAGAAACGATTGCTTTGAAACTATGTAGGTACGTACATATGTCTAGTGTGTTCCGCTGCAGAATTAAAGAATGAGCTCATCAATTCGCTGCTCGACGTCTCACTGTTGACCTTCCCATTGTTTATTCCACCGTGTACATTTGGTATGAAAAGCTTAACTTGTGCATCTGCTTCTCTCTGTTGCATACGGTGCGACATTTTCAGTTGAGGCTTTTCTGCGATAACCCTCGTACACCACACTTATTGTATTACACAGTTTTGTTTGTTGTGGTCTTTTGTATTTCTTTCTATGCGTTATCGTTATCGTTGAAGGCTTTTATCAATCCATATTGTGAAAGTGGTCTCCACTAAAAATGCAGAGGTTCAATACCGATAACCGTTTGGTAGATTACGTAAACTATAGACAATAGAGATCTTGCATGCGTGCTTGTATATTTCTTTATGTTTAATATCAAATAAGTATTATATTTCCGGTACGCAATCAGAGATTCGAACCAAGACCCCATGAATGGGCGACTGGGATTTATACCACAAAACCTTTACTGGATTATTTATTTGCGTGACTGAGATTTAATGTGCTACGATCAAACTTCGTAAAATAAGACGCTATGAGCAAAGAGAAATGTTGGCGTGTATTTTTAGACTGTAAGTAAGCACGCGACGCAATGCTTCCTTGTGTACATTTTCATAGATAAAACTTTGTCAACAAACTTTATCTGTACATGAATGAGATTTAGATAATGATCGCTTTCTGTTCGGTACATGAACGCCTGCTTTGTTATGCATTGTTGACTATATAAGTCACGGCTAGACATGTACTATGTAGCATAATTCTACTTATACAAGTACTTATCATTTTCGTGATTCAGCATTTGCGCGATACCTGATCAAAATATTTGCCATACTCTATAATTTGTTTCTGTATTCATATGTTTATCATAAACTTTCCATCTTTTTACGGACAAAGAAATGACATATTTTGAGATGTTTCAACTGCATGACATGAATGCCTACAGAACACACAAAGATCACACGGTGTCTGGAACAATATTAACACAAGTTCTACGAAAGGTGTCAAAAGTGGAAGCTTTTGATTGAAGAAGATATATAAATAGAATTGTAGTAGAAATAGTATTAAATAACCAATGGCGAAGAATATAAGAATTTAAAAGCGCATTTTGAAGAGCATAAAAGATGGCACATAATATGTAATATTAACGATTGTACAAAACCCCTTTAAAAATCTGCGGTAACAATGAATAAGACGAATTATCTATTGTGCTCTATAGAACCATTTTATACGTTTTCAGAACTTGGAGTTTCACGGTGTGATGCGCTTCTACTTTCAAGATTCGGGTCAGAAGATAGCTACGAAGTGCATCCGTGTCGCCTCCGACGCCACCGTGAGCGATGTTATAGGCGAGTGGAATCAGTAAATTTCTTAACAATTACATCTCATACTATTTGCGTTTTGCAAACCTCTATACGAACTTTCACATTGTATTTTTCCAATAGTTTGATTCAGTTTTTAATATCTTGTGTGCTCTTATATCTGGCTTCGTTTGATTTGAAATGTTAATATCATGGTCATCACCTTCTTTATCATTTGACTGTTTGACGAGGATTTCCTCTCAGAGTAAGAAGTGTTAAAAGCCGCAGTTTTCCACGATGACCAATTTCGATACTTTACACGCCTTGGAGAAAATTTAGGAGAATTTTGAGGTTTCTCCACCAAAGTCATCCCTCACCGGTGCCACAACCGACGTTAAATCTTAAATACAAACAAATTTTTGTTCAGGACGAAGTTTAGGCAAGGATTTAAACCCAGGAGTTTCGGTACAGGAGGCCAAATTATCAGCTACTTACAAATACGTAAATGTAGCAAATAGATATTAAAATTATAATTGATTTTTTTGTGTTTATATTGCCATAAAACGACATACCTTATCAAAGTCATCCACTAATTGCACAATTCTAATAAGATAATGAGCGTGGAGCATTATTTGTTAATGTGTTTTTAAATTAATTCTAATATCGTTTTATTGTTTATAACGTCATGTGCAACGCCCTAGGGATATAGTCGATGCACACACCTACACCGGGGACCACACTGCCTGCAAACGCGAAGGTTATTTTTATACGTGACAGAACTGCTCTACAACTCGTGATCGTTCTGGATCGTAAATGTCCTTACACTTTCGTACTGGTACTATTGTTCTAACCTTTTGTTGTTTCGTTCTAATTTATGTAGGTATCTACCGAGTAACAAGATCGAAACAAAATATCAGATAATGTGCTCGATAAAGGTATAACTGCCAGCATGAAGTAGAGAAAATTTATCAAATGTGATTGCATATTATAAAGTTTGTGAAGTTTCTATGCCATTGCATATAATATTAAATTAGGCAGATCGATTAATTTTATGTGAATTCTAAAATAATTTAATGCGAATTCTAAAATCAATGAATGTATAAAACTATGCATGTATGTGGGTATATTCCAAGTGAAATGGCAAATTTAGACGTATTGCCATCATTGTGGGAAATGAGCAAACCACGCGAGTACTGTTTTATAGAGTATAGATATCTCAATACTATTAATAGTTCAATCATTAGAATCATAATAATAATTGGAGTCTAGTGACGTTTACCGCTGGACATAAGGCAATCCAATACGGTGCAGGTTATGACTATTGAAGACTTAGGTATGAAGTGTTCTTGAGTTACAGGTTATGCCATAGTACAAACATCTCTAGATACTGCGGTCTATAAAGAAATCCCAATAGACCTCCTGCTTTGCTGTGATGCCTAGCGCAGCATTTATTTTAGAAAATATGTAATAAATCGCGGTGAAACGGAACGCAACGTCATAGAAATCCTTGAATTTTTAAAGGTAACATTACAGCGCGAAATACCTATAAATAAGGGCTGTTGTTGCAAACGCGTCCTGAGACACTAAATTCGAGACTACACCCAAATAAAAAAGAATTGACGGTACACCCACACGCTATTGTTATGTATGATACACTTTGGGAAAGTAATATGTCCAGATTGGGAACGGTAGAGGCTGATGTGATTATGATGATGACATGCTTACAGTTAATTTTTCAGGACAAAAGTGGATATGTACTTTCTAGACAAGCCTGTTACAACGTAGGCTATATCTAACTATATCAAGCTGTTCATCAGGTGAGATCGCCATCAAATACGAGCCTACTGATATATTCAGCATATGGAATAGAATGAAATAGAAATGAAAGAGAGTAGTCAGATCAAAATTAAAATAAATACAAGCGGTATGTGTATCAACGTGCTAAAAGTTTTATTACATTCCGCAGAAACGCTAATCGAGAAATTCCGTCCGGACATGCGCATGCTGTCGCTGGGCTCTTACTCGCTGTGGGAGACGCACGGGCCCGACGACGAGCGCCGACTGGAGCCGCACGAGAAGCCGCTACTGGTGCAGCTCAACTGGCACGCTGACGACCGCGAGGGGCGCTTCCTGCTCAAGTGCCTTACTAACAATGAGGTAATCTAGTTATATCGAAGGTTGGTAAGCAGGCAGATAATAATATCTTCTTAGGACATATCCACCCACTGCCATCTGATCCCAGAGTAAGCATCAAGAGGGCTTGTGTTGTGGTAACCAGACGGCTGATCTAAATAATGGATATAATAACGGATATAAATAAAATAAATAATTACATATAAATTTATACACCCAGACATAAAGCAAATACTTGTGCTTATCATACAAATATTTATTCTGCTTGGAAATCGAACCTACGACGACCTCCAGTACAAGTCAACAGTCAGATTCGTTAACTACTGCGCCAACGGGCCAGTCAATAAGTCACATGAAAACGGGTACCTAATGAGTATGACGTGTTGAGATTTCCTTTACTGGAGGCACTAAAGCGTATTAGCAGTGAGCGACCTGTATGTGTGTCATTACATTGTATATACTAGTATTTTATACTGTCAAGGTTCAATGACCTTATCTAAATCGATTAAATTATTAAATACATATATTGAGGTTAGATGATAGTGCTTTTGCTTGAAATACTATACGATGACAGGAAAAATACGAACTGAAATTTAGGTTTTTTTTTCATTGTCCGTTAAGTTTATAAAACAATAGTTTATTTAAAAAAGAACACGGTGTAAGATTAAGATTTAAAATTGCAATACGCATATATTGTGAAAGTACGTCACTTGTGCGGATACAAATAAGAAACAGGCTTAGACTTGCTGTAGAGAGATTTATCACGACATTTAGCAGCCATGCCACTGTGGCAATAATGACCAACGGAAGTCTTACTCAATATCCGTTAGGTTCTTGATTTAATGACATGCAATGATTAGAGTCACGCTAAAGGTTTGTTCTGTATAATTTGTTAATTTTATTACGCAGTGATGTTTAATAGCAGATATTGCTCACTGTAAGTATTAGAAAATATTTTATTTTATAATTAGATTAAAATATTCTGTATTATCGACAAATAGATCAATACTGTGATGTCGAAGTTGATAAGTGCTCTCGGATCTACCTTATATAGTGTTTGCGCACTATGTAATCACAAAATATGACGAATATTCAATAAAAAATAATATTGTATTTTATTTAAATTCTTATAGTTCAGTTTTTTTGTTTGGTTTAAATGTTAATATTGTTATGTATTGTCTATATCTGTCATAGTGTTGAAGGAAATAAAAATTTACCTATTTTTGTGTCTTATCTTGTGTCGTCCTGAATTTCTAGGGCGCAACGATTTGAGCATTAAACATTACCCTATACTTAATATAAGTTTGATATGACTTCTGTATACCATCAGTTTACCAATATTCGATTTTGTGGTCATGTAAAATTATTTCGATGGAATATTCATACCGATCAGACCGAAACAACTGAGCGTAATGGTCCAATAATTTTATGGTAAGTTTGAGATTTTAGTTTAAAAGCGATCAATTCTTTTTGCAGATGCCCCTGTCCACTGTAAACGAAAAGGCTGATCAAAACTTTAAACGAAAATTATCGAAACGAGAGAAGAAAGAACTGAAGAAGAAGGAGAAGCTGTCCAGATTGAAATCGGATACGAATGATGAAAATCGACCCGTGGCGGAGAAGCTTTACACAGGCGAGTATACAACATCTGTTCTTCATTCATCGTGCATTATTTCTTTATTTTATTTATTTGTTTGTTTTTATTTATTTGTTTTACCAACGGTTTTAACGTTTTAAAACATGTGTCAACACTAAAATGTCTTAAAATTATTTACTTATAGCTATGTATTTAAAATATATTCGGCATAAGTATGTAATGATGTCTGCATCTTTTATTTAGTACATTTTAATAATTGCGAATATGTACAATCAACACAATAAGTCTTTGGAATCAATTAAACAATATTTATGGAGTTAATGCATTGTAAAAATGGGTTCATTTAGAATGCCAAAGATTGATGCCATACAGTATTATTGAAGCTCGTAAGAATAACATCATTAACTATATGTGGCACGTGCAGAATTGCCGGAGACGTCGTTCACGCGCAGCATCAGCAACCCGGAGGCGGTGATGCGGCGCCGCCGCCAGCAGAAGCTGGAGCGCAAGCTGCAGCAGTTCCGCAGCAACGACGGCGGGCCCGACACCGGTGCGTGCTCACTGCTTACACACCACGTGTCGCGTGTCATATTGTATTTTTACAGTATTTACAGCAGTGTTTTTGTTTCTATATTTAGATACAAGCTTTTTTTATCAGATTGATTCAATGACCATATTTTCGCAACAGGTCCTTTATAAGTTAATCAGTAATTTTTATCAGTGATTAGTTGAATTAAAAATGTATAACATTGTGATGGTTCTATACAAAATCTAGAAATATGGTTTCCGGTACAACTGCAAAGAAATTCATACGTATATTTTTCACCCGAATTATTCTAGGCTTGCAACTTGTTATCTGTCAGTTCGGTGAGGAATATGAAGTGGGACTCTTCAACATCAAGTGCTTCTATAAACATATAGAAAATGTGCGACAATACAATATAATGGTAGTGAGCCTTGCGAGGTGCGAGGTGTGTGGTAGAGGTGTGTGGTGAAGTGTGAGGGCGTGTCGCAGGCGGCACGCTGAAGATCTACGGGTCGTCGCTGTGCCCCGACGTGCCGTACAAGACGCTGCTGCTGTCGGTGCGCGACGCGGCGGGCGGCGTGCTGCGCGACACGCTCGACAAGTACGGCCTGGCGCGCCACGACCCGCACCACTACTGTCTCGTGCAGGTACTCGCTACCCAACTATTCACGCCCTAACGCTCTAACAAAACATTCTAACGCGATCTGCACAACTTGGAAGTTTCCAGAATGTTCCATAACACTTTTAGTCTGCACATTTGCACTCTACCAACGTCGCAGAATGTGGCCTAGATTCTACTCATTTGTGAAAGAATACTTATATTCAATATTAGAACAATAAAGGAATGATAATGATGCTCTATTTAATCCATTGAGAGCCGATATCAATATAGTGTATCCCAACAGGTGGACACAGCAGACAACTCGGAATACATCCTGGAGGACGACGAGTGCCCGCTCGCCATCGTCATGACGCATCCCCACCGCAGTGAGTAATGTTTCATTTTACTATCTTGTACATACACTATGTTTATTCTATGCTTGATAACTGATTTAATTATTATTCCTAAGTTACTGACATTTCTAGTCTCATTTTGCTATTTAATTAGTTTTGATCATTTAAAAAAAAAAATTGAATACATTTGAAAAGAATGATTAACCGGTTTGTGTAAATAAAAAATTTAAGTATTATTGACACTGCATCTAATTTTAAATTTGAAAACATTAATTAAGTGTTTAACTGTTTAGTCCATTTCACTATAAAATTACCAATTAACTCTAACAATATATTTTTCACTATGACATCTTTTAAGTGTGTAGATTGCATATTTCCTCTCTTATATTTATTACAGCTGTAACTCATTATTGTTCAATTAAGTGTAAAAAAATTCTCAACAGCAGAAGAGACCTCGGGCACACATTGTTTGCTGAATACATTGTTCTAATTTAGATTGCATTTTTATATGAATGTTATTGTTACATTAGGAATGTCATCTAAAAGCATGAGTCATAGAATCGTTAATGTAGGAGCAGTTTTATATTACTAGGCCTCACTTACAATTGACTACCTCATTGATCGAGGGGTAACATGACTGCTGATTGACAGGTCCTGGTTCAATTCCGGACTCGGTATTGAGTTTTTTAACTTGAAATTCTTAGGAGTGGCTTGGGGTCTGGGTTTGTGACCAGCGTAAGGCAATAGGCTCAACCTATAATCCATGGTGGCCCGTATATCACTACAGATAAATCATGCAACTGTACTACGCTCAACTGCCTACCTTTTCGGGGAGCACAAGCATGATATTATTGATCCATTTTAATTGATAACTGTTAACTTAATATCACTTTAAATGAGAGGTAAGTTACAAAATATTTTGTCCAGAAAAATAGATCCTCATCTGGTTATAACCTTAAGTGCATAAGAATATTTGTAGACGAAACACAATTTGCTGTACTATGAAACGTACTCATTTCCTTGAAATGGTTTGAATTATTCAAATATCTTTGAATAATGGACGTTTGATTTATTGGTAAAAAAACGATAAGTGTAGCGTTGTTTAAGTGAAACGGACGTAGAATTCATTTACTATTAGTGAGCGTGTGATATGTAGATCCTGGAATGTTCTGGGTAGACCATTTAGTTTTTTTCACATGTGGAGCTAATAAAGCACAATCATGTTTTAGTAAACCAATATATGTAGTTCTAATAAAGTCGGTAAGGATAGATGTAATTGATATTTAGGGCGCTCTGTCTATTCTGTAAAGAATCTGGCGAGATGATACAACAATAATATAAATTGTTACAAACAATAATATTTATAAACAATAATATAACAAGAGTGACAGACGAACAACAATAGATGTCATATGTGACTACTACAGCCAATGAATATCTGCTACCGATTTCAAAGAGGACCGCATATATCTGTATTAATATCATTTTAACCTGTGAAAATGGGATAATATTTTCACTCGTTAGCCTCTTTGGTAACTTTACAAGGTCTGTTGCATACTCCGCCTTGTTGGTTGAATGCTGATTGACATACTTAGTGTTTAGAATCAGTAGTGCAGTAGTTTCTTACCAATGAATACTATGAGATACTGCTGACTTTATTGTACGATACACATGCAGGTGATGTTATTTATACCAAGTTATTTAGACAACAATAGTGTTGTGTTATTCAATACGCCATTGGATCTCATCTAAGTGTGGTATACCGCCCCTGTAATGCATCTAGTGTATGTTAATTCTTACTTTCTTCATACTTATATCTCTACAGAACGTACAGGTTTTGTACGTAACCTATGTGTTCACGATGAGCAATATCTGAAGTACACGTCAAATGCAAAATGAAATAGTTGTTAACATAACATGATGATAAATGCAAAAGATATATGACAGGTATATCTGGATACAGATATTCGGCAGTCGGTATACGCTGTAAGGGACCTGGCGTTATGATATGATAATATGTAAATAGTATGTGCAGTACGTATTTCTCCATACATATTCACTGAGTAATAAACTCGTATACTTTGTATCCACTCCAAAGTATATAAGTAGCTTTTCAAATAATCCATAAGTACATTTACTGCACTCGTACGCTTCGGATGTCCTTGACACAGTCAGCTAATAAGATACACTCGAAGGTATCTGCAGTGGATCATTGAACTGCGATTATAATGTTGTCATTGACATTTTTTTACTTTGGCTTGATTTTGAGTTTAAATTATTATTGTTATTATTATTTTCATATCATCACGCCTCGTACCTTAGGGGACTTACATATATAGGTAGTATTATAATTTTGATGAGGTATATTGTCTTTTTATGAATATGTATTTTGATCTTTTTATTTTATATAATTAATACAGCGATGCTGTTCCGCCATATGGCATATTCCCACTCTCACCCTGGGTTGACTGGAATGTTTTTTAATAAAAGGCGCCCTTTATTAAGCCTAGTTAATAAGTATATAAAATACATTTGACGAGCTACTTGTTAAATGTTTCATTTGTGCAGTGATTTTTTAGTGTCGTTTCGTTATATTTGTAAAGGATTTTGAGAACATCTGAAATTAGTTTGAATTCCACAGTTATTCCACACACGAACATACCTTTCTTAGCTTCGTCAGGCTTCGAACCTCGTTTTAGGTCAAGGACGTGTAGATACATTATAGGATACGACAGAATCGAATTGTCCGTAGTCATTCGACGGGTACAATCGAATATTGAATCCTTGGGGACTTCACGATTCTGAACACACGGGATGAACACGACGATATCATATATGCATAGGAATATAAAGCAGTCATGGCCTAGTGGTTAAGAATTCAGCCTCTCACTCCGAAGGTGCTGGGTTCAAATCCGTGGCGTGCACCTCTTTACAAAAGTGCGTTTTAATTTCAAATATCTCTGCTAACTGTGAAGGAAAACATCGTGAGTTAACCTTTTCAATACGAGAGGAGACCCGTATTCCAACAATGGAATGACAAATGGGTCGAAAATTATAGGAATATCAGACATTTCTTGTTAGCCCGTGAAATGCATATTTGGTTATGTTGTGTCGGAAATTTGTGTGTATTTCTTACATAGAAAATTAACTCGATATAATTTTGAACGGGAGCTGTAATTAATGCATTTCCATATTAATAGGTATTATAATGGTTGAAATGAATTTTATTGGTTTCGATAGCTTTGATTCCATTTAACGATTAATTACTATTATTATTGATGTGTGGTTTGATGTATGCACTATACGTCGAAGACGTTTTAAGTTGAACTTTTTCATTAGATTGGATGTTGGTGGTAAGCTTTATATTTTTGTTTATGTTGAGCTGGAAGCGCGTACACGGATATCATAAGGTATACCATAGGTGTTGGATACGCGTGGTGTCCTCATATATAATTTATTTTTCCATACTATAATTTTAATAACAATTCTTCAAATATCGATTTTATTAGTTATTCTATAATGCAGCTTCGAGTAATCGTTGTGGAGGAAACGTTAGTATTTTTATATCGTAGTTTTATGTTCGTCATAAAACACCGTTAAAGATCACGTTCGCGAGTAGCTTCAATAAAGTCTGATCGGGGATTGCTGAAAAATACGTCTTAACCCAGTTAGGGTGCAGGCGAAATGTCAGGGTGCCCTGTTTACGGTGTACTCTCGCGAGCATCCGCACAGATCGAAGGTAGCTCTTCTCAAGTTCAGGGATGGTGTATAGAACCCTGGAAAGCATTGGCAATTGATAAATGATTCGAAATTGTCTATTTTGTCATTTGTTAGGTACTGTTGAAATTATATGGTCACGGCAGGTTCTTTACGCGGTAGGCGTGAATGAATGAATGAAAGAAATGATTACGTGTGTGAAACGAGTGATGAATGTCGAAGAAGCACGTCAGCTCTGTGAAGAATAAAGTATGAAGTTATTTGGTGCTCGGTGCATTCTGCCTGCATTGTCATATCGTTG
>DWME01001065.1:0-27249 GCA_018244795.1 Parelbella ahira ahira
ACATGCATTTGACAAATGTGGGCTTAACCCTTCTCATTCTGAAAGGAAACTAGTGTCCGATAGGGATTGATTATGTTTATGATGCTTTATCAGTACTAATAATAAGAAAAGATTATTGTTTATGTTCTAAAAACGAACTTCTTGATAAGTTGGTGTCTATTTATAAGACTTGGATAATATTAATTTTACTTTTTTAAGGCACAATTATAAAAACAAGTTTTCTGCGAACATTTTTTAACAGGATCTACTTATAAAAATAACCATATTTTCCTTCCAAAATTAATTTTTTTGTACTAGTTTTTTTTCCACATATTTCCATACCATGACAAGATAAATGAAGTTTGAAAAAACTGATATTCATTTCATAGCATAGATCACTAGACATAGTCTTTGAGGGTTGAGTTATGTAAAATGTTTTTACAGAATTTTAGTATTAATATTATTCTCTATATTGACTGAAATATTAGAAAATGGAACAATCCTCATTTAATATTCTGTCAAAAACATAGAATTGATAATGAATGAACAAATGAAATGTCAATAAACATAGTTTCAACACTATTTTGATTCAGTAACAGAGTGCAAACAATTTCTGTCTCCATTTTACAGTTGTTAAAATTAAATCTAATATTTGTGTTTTCATATCAAGGCACATTTTAAAAAGAAGTATGGACTGGTGCCTGGTGTCTGGCAATAGGCTCACTGCCTATTCCATAATGGGTCATAAATATAATTGGTGAAATGTGGTAGTGTGTACTATATTCCTCTACCTAGGTCTTAGGGGATTACAGGTATGATGTTACATTGTGATTATATTTATTATTTATCCCACAATTATTACTATACCATAATGTCAACTCCCTCACGGAATAGGCAGGGAGCATTGATTGCTAAGTATCTCTCTCCTAACAGGTCTAATGTGTTTTTTAAACAGAGAAAGACCTAGTTCAAGATGCAAAGGAGATTAAAGAAACCTTAGTCCAGAGTTAACACTTAGCATGTTATCATAATTTTTAAACAAGCATGCTAGACAGGCCAAATTTTGCACTCTCAAGATAATATGAATGTGCTAAAGTGGCTAAACTGTGCACAGTCAAGATAATTCCAGTGATGTTATACTTTATGCTGCTATAATTTTTTACACTTGAATGCAATCGATAATTGAAAATAACAATGTGAAAATAACAATATTTTAAGCTACAATGTTGTATGCCCTGTCCAATTTCTTTTCTTTTTATAAATAAGCTCCTTCCAGTAAAGTTTGTCTGGAAGAGATCATTCATTTAGCAATAGGACTGCCTTGTTTTTACATAATTTTGTTATTCTCGACTTTGTATTTTTATATGGTCCACAATAAAGTGTTTGTATTTTTTATTTATTTATTTTATTCAATTATTTTCAGGCAACAATGCCCATAACATAAATACCTTATAGACTAACATAAATATATATATAAACTAACATACATATTGTATTGTATTGTAGTGTGATGAAAGCAAACAACATCAAGTCTTTTTCAAAAAAACTGTGCATTCAGGGGTTAACTATTAAACACACCTAAACCTACTTTTAATTTTCATCTTTTCTACCACTTCGAAAGAGACCTCTTTAATAGCGGTAAGGCTGTGTTTTGTATAGCTAGCATTCAAAAATAATTGTGTTCATGTATGTAATTTATTAATGGTGTGCAATAGTATAAAAAAATACCAAATAAATTATCAGCATAACTTTGTCATATTTATATAGAAGAAAATAAGGGTTTATAAAACTTCTCTTTGTACTTACCGTGCAAAGTCCTTATGTTTTGATTGAGATCTGACACTGCGCCGCGGACAGCGACTAACTCATCCCAGTGTTGAGGCGGCGTGCCCTCGTCACCCCATTCCAGAGCTTGTGTTATCAAGCATATCTCTTTAGTTAAAGCATCCCTCAGTCTATACCGAATATAACAAAAATGTAATTATTAATGTCGCAAAATGTACCGTTTTGTTTAATAAATCGTATTGTTTGAAACAAACTGCGCATTACCTTTCGCTAGTGTCTTGAATAGCGACTAAAGTGACGGTCAAGAGTTGCGTCGCTGCGTTAACATTGATTGTCGTAGCTTGTCGAATTAGGAAATCGTGTTCCAGGCCTTCTTCATCCCAGGCTATGCGGGTATATTTCGGTTCGCAAAGAACAGTTGTTGCGAATCCAATACCAAGGGTGACGGGCGCAACTTTGCGTGTTATTGCAACCACTGTCCGTCTATTAAGCGCTACAGCTGATTTTATTATCTTAAACAGCGTGTTTCTAAGCATTTTGGTGATGGGATGTGGAATTAGTACGGAAATTTGAATTTGGTAGTTAAATTTGGTAAGATTATTTCATTTCCAGTATCAGCTCGACTTTTTTGTCTTGACAAAGTGTCAATGTCCTCGAACCAATTTTGACATTTAATCAATAATATTATTTTAATATTGTACACACCATACACAAATAAAAAGGCAATTATTTATAAAATTTATATTTTCATATAAATTAAATATTTCCGGTTGGAAGTGTTTTAAAATGTTCTTATTTTTATGCCAATGGGATTAAATAAATTAGTAATATGAGGTTTAAAAAAATTAGTGTATCTACGGTAGCTCGTATATTAACTGACAAAAATGATAAAATTACGTAATATGAGCACACAATGACAAAAATAAACACATAAAAATCAAGTGGCAGATTTTTGTATTTATGCCTTTAGTAACAGAAGCTACAAATATTATGCCCATTTCTAGCTTCTATTATTGTCATTGCGAAATGTATACGTATAGTATGCGGTTGGAGCGCATTATGGAATGAAAATCCTTACACTTTTTATTCTACTCCGATTGTTATTCGATATGCAAACCTAGATTTTTTAGTCCAGTCCAGTCGAGTCGGTACTCAAATTGGCCGAGCCAAACTCAAAATCACTACTAAAAATTTGTAAACTAAAAAAATATAATAAGACCTAACCAGGGATTTGAACCCAGAGCCTCCCGATCGGCAGTCGCACTAGCCAACCAATTCGAATAACGAAGCAGTCATAGTGTTTTAAATAGCTCATAATAAATTTACAGAACTTTAAATTCATAGTTGCAGACGTAAAAAAGGGATACTAAAAGTGCGATTAAAAATATAGGTATCTGTTGTAAAACTTGAGACAATTAAAACATAGATATCCATTTCTATTATTTTTATTCAACCCCTTAACACAACTTCAAATGTATGAGAGTAGTCACGGGCTTGTACATTTGAGACTGATACGTTGAAGTTTAGGGCTGCGGTACCTCTATCTGCAGCTGCAATCAATTTAGTAGAATCGAAATCCAAGCTATATATTGGTGACGGTGTTTTTTGGGTGAAGAAAATCTGCAAGAATAATATTGGAACTTCAAAACTGCATTACACACATAAAAAAGCAAATGAGGCAACCTATCTGTCTCTTTCTACTCGCGCACGCACAGAGCTAGCGTAAGTCCATTATTTGAAAAACAAGCTGTTCTTTTACTGAGCATGCGTCAGTAGTGACAGAGATAGAGTATCGCGATCATTTCTCTCTTTCTAACCGTCGGACGTTGCCGCTTACAGCCAGCCGTATGTCTTGATTAGTCAATTTAAAATAATACTTTTAAAAAAATGTCGCTATTTGTAGCTATTCATATAATTACCTGAACATGCTTTTTAAATCTAGAATCGTAAAGAACACAACGGGAATATTCAGCCGATCCCGCTACAATCGCGTGGTTGCCATCTGATTTTACACAATATAGAGAAGATTGAAAAGGATCTTCTGCTTCATAAACCTGAAAAGCACACATCCTGTCTTTTTCAAAGTGCTCTTTAAAATTTAGGACGACACAAAAACAACTTTAATCCATTATTATTAAGTTTTATGACACTATCGTATTTTATATATTTCTGAAATGGATGTTCAGAATGGAGAACAGAAATCCAGATCCTTAATAAATAAAAAGATCCTTAGTCTTTTCATGTTTAATAAAATAACGGTAAGTCAAATGTCCTGATGCTGCGATTGAATAATTTTTGAGGGCTATTAAAACATTGCTAGTTCACTCATTGTTACTTTTTTGAGCACTAATAATATAAAAAAGTTTATTCATAGACCTGTTAACATCATGTTTGATAGTATGTTAGAGGTGTATATTGTAAAGTAATCTAGGTAATATTTTCTAGTTACTAATTTGAATAATACTTACAACAGTATTTGTTCTAACATCAATAAGTTCCAATGTTCCAAAGTGTGTGACAAACACTACAGTGTTTTCATCATGCCATCGGATATCACGAATCACTTGTCTTGCATTTCTCGTGTTGTCTGCTTTCATTAGGAGATAGAAACTGCAAGCCCCAATGTTATGTCAGTGCATTTTAAAGACATCAGACATAAAAAAAATAAGCATGGCATGTTAATCCACATGTCAGTCACAATTTATTTCCTTTCAAGTTATAATTAAACTTTAGTGTAACTGTAACAGTTTAATAACTACATTTATATGAAATATTTTTGCTTTGAAAGTACTGACATAGTTTTTCATGACTTTATAAATAGAAGTTGTTCCCTGTATAGTTTTGAAATAAACTAGAAAAAATTACCCACATTACATCATCACATCACATTAACATTAACATCACTACTAAAAATTTCTATTAGAAAATATAAGTTACAAAAATCTAAAAACGTAACATCACACCTGTAATCCCCGAAGGGGTAGGCAGAGGAGTGTAGTACACTCCCACATTTATGAAAATCCAGTAGTACCTATACTGGAGTTCAAACTCAGGACTTTTGAAAATCAAATATGTGGAAAACCATGGTATCTTGAAATAGGCTTCATTATGTATCATTGCTTCTGAAGTACATTATAGTCAAAAATTCCAAAAGCTAGTTATATGTAAAAGATAAGCTGCAATTTTATTACACAAAATAAAAATTCACATACGTAGTGATGTCAAGCAAAAGAGGCTTACTGTTTCTATTGAGGCCTATAGCTAACTTATCTTGCATTTCATTTACTGCTAAGCTTCTTACACCCATTTTGACAGGATGTGTTGGTTCAGTATTACCTGTAAACATTGATTTATTATATATATAATTTAAAATGCCAACATTGAAAAATACAAAAGCAATATCTTTTAAAACTTCTAAAATTAATAAATGTTATAATGATCTTCTTACTCATAATCGCTCAATGACAATAATCTGTCCACTTTGCTGAATTCAATAAGACAGAAAGTAACATAGGATTGCTAAAGCACAGCTCTCAAATAATTATGAAGTACAGGGTTAAAGTCAATATACGTATGTATATGTGAAAAGAAATCATATTTAACTTTCATATTACTTTCATAAGAATCATCAATGTGCTACAGCCAATAGAGGCTTTGGCCTGGTCAACAGATCTTAAGAAAGATGTATTCAAAGTTTTCTCGTTTTCAAACGGATTTCATTGATTATGCTGAATTATTCTAAATTAAGGTTTGACCTGTCCGTGATATAAAAAATACATTGCAGATACTGACTATAATTTAATACAGAATATATGACATAGTAAAAAAATCATACCGCAGTTGATTCATTTTATATTAAACTTACAATCGAATTTATGGTATTCCAAATGTGGAATAGCATTGTGATTATTTTCTCTCCATTTCCAATGCCACAGAGAAAGTTCCGAGCTGTAGCCTGATGCTGTTATCACACAAGGATTGGTTTTACTACTGACAAGTTCTACTGCAGATACTTCCAGCTGACCATCATTGTGACAGTCTCGAATGTGATAAAGGAAATGCGGTCTCTGTATATTATTGTGTTTATATATTGTTGTACTCCCATCCCTGCAATGTATCACATGTGCAATATCTGTTATTTGTTGCATAAATATTGGATCAAGTACTGCTTGTATAAAAAATAATAGTAACTGGAGCGAATTAAAACACCATTTATACCTGTTTCCACAGACAATGATATTGTCTTTAATAATGAATCGTGATATGTCATTTGTGCGCACATCATTTCTCTGCACTTTGGGTACTTCCACCATCCAAAGGGGAGGTCTGCAGATCGGAACACCTCTTCTGTCCACAGGGTAACACATCAAGTTTGATCGGAGGGACAGGAACAAAGCCTCACTATTATATAGCTTCAGCCAAGGCATATAATTAGCATGATGCTTTATGATTAACTAGAAATTAAAAAAAACATGTGTAATATGCATATTATGCCCATTAATATATCTGTTTTACAAGCAGACATTTTTTATTATTGATAATCAGTTTGGCTACATCATTCATATATCAGTAAACCATGCAGTGTCACAAGCTTAATTTCTATAGACTAACACACTTGTATCCTAGGATATACACATGTATGTGTGTTGATTTTCATTCAAAGCCAAATAAGATATTATTGAATCTTTGTGTGGTTTGATTGAAATAATAATTAATCGTCTTATGTGCTACTGTGGGAACTGACAACCTAATGGCTGAATTTGGCAGGTTATAAAGACCCAGGATCCAGTGGAAGAGCACATATTATTGAAGCTCTATATCCAGTGAACTTTCATATGATGCTGGGGTATAGGTGCATCACATTATTGTTTAACAAAACAGATCAAAATAGTTTTCTTAAAGGGGAAGTATTAGAACAAGTTATTGGACAATATGGTTAGCTATCGGTTGATGCAATCTATTCCCAGAACAGTTTACGAACATATTTAAGAAAAGATTGGCAGTGCACTATGTTGATAGAACTTACCTTGCTTCTATAAATTCCTTTAGACCAATTATTTGATATTCTACATTGATTATAGTATGATATATGATTGGAATACCTGCAAAAGTTATCATTTGTCAACAGGTTACAGATAGACTAAGCCGTGAGAATAAAATATTTATTTTTTACACAAGAGATAGTAACACATAACATCACACCTGTAATCCCATAAGGGGTAGGCAGAGGGATGTGCCCCACAGTTCACCGGTTACGTTTAGATCCCATGGAATAGGTGGTGAGCCTATTGCCATACATCGGGCACTGATCCAGACTCCGAATCACTACTAGAAATTCTAAATTAGAAAAACCCAATAGTACCCGACCCGGGATTTGAACCCAGGACCTCTAGATCGGCAGTCGCGCTTGCCACCACTCGACCAACGAGGCAGTCATAAGTCACAAGATCACACATAGTCACAAGAGATAGTATTTTAATTAATCTACCCACACAACCTTATATTTTACTATAAATGATACGTTATAAGTAATAGTAATACTGGGTTAGACATATTACTGAAAATTATACCTATTTGAATGATCGTTTATAATTATTTTATTTCTAAAAAGGCTTTTCCAAAGAGCACTTTCGTTAACAATTATATCCCGCAAACTTTTACATGTTAACATAAGGTTACGAACGTCACAAATATTCAAGTTCTTAATAATTTTTATTAAAACATCGTAAGGAAGAAGTAGTAATGAATGCTCAGTCATATTTGAAAATTAAATAGTTTTTCCTTTAAATATAAATTTCCATTTAACATTTTTAGTTTTGAGAACAGTCTTCGATAATTGACTTGACATTAAATTGACAGTAGCATAGTATTGCCTGCGAGCTGTTATTGGATGAAATAGAAACAAGCACACATATTAAAATGTGAAATTTTGGTGGCCATTTAATTATTATTTAACCTTCATTTGATTCAGTGTATTAGTTATGAATACGTTTGATATAGTATTAATGGATAGTGTGTGCCTAAGTTGATTGTTTCTATTCCAAGCGGAAACCAATTGGAAACAGCTGTGCGACAGAACAATTATGACAGTTTAAAGTATGGCAACCTTTTCTAATTGACAATCTTGACATTACTGTCAGTTAAATCTGCGGAATTTATTGCCTGTTTATGATTGCAATTACTTGCTTGTAATAATTTATAGCATCTTCATATACATGAGATGGGATTTACGTATACACATGTTTCAACGCACTTGCATTACTAACCAAAAGCCCAGTTAATGAACTTAGAAGAATCGAATGAATCATCTAACGCCTGTCTTGCTAAATAATACGTTGCAGTGTGCAGTGACACTGACGTCTACGTAATAATGGATATATTCAAACAAGGTGAGTAATTCAATAAATGTGTTTATTAACCGTTAGTTTTCTGGAAATTTATATGCGTAGAGGGTAGTGTGGAAGACTGGTAGTGTGTGCCGCAATATAGTACAGGACAGTAAATTTGCGAATTTGCTAATACGAATATTATCAAGGCCGCCCTCCGTACTGTCCCGTACCTGGCACTTACTAGATATGATGCTAAGGCGTCGTAGATATCTCCACGGTGGGTGGATCGTGATATAGTTATCAATATATTATCAAGTCCACTGCGGTAATTTGCGCAGCAATCAGTGTCGGTCAGTTGGCTGTTTACGCTCGATCCTCCCCGTCGCAACATCCCGCTTGTGTTCTGTGAACGAGTGTATTGTTTGTCATAATTCATGTTAAACGTTCATACTAGCTGTTGTTATATTAGTGTTAGGCCTTTTGCTCCTCGGGACTACCAATCAAAGGTTTGTTTTATATATTAAGTTTCCATAGTGGTGTTTCAAATAAATATGATTTGTTATTTTTTAGATCCTTAAAAACTTAATTTATATACGCTTAACTATTATTTCAAATTACAACAAATCCTAAATGGTACTGTAACTCAGTTACAGAGAGTAAAATGTCAGTTTTTTTTTTATTTAATGAGGGAAATTAAAGAAACTAATAGTGTAACTTTTAACAGTCCTAGTAATTAAATCAGTAATATTATAAAATAAATTCAAGAATAATTATAAAGAATTAACAAAAAGTCATGCTCATGAATAATTGAATCTCTGGAAAAGCATGAAAATGAAATGTCCATTTCGGTAATGTTTTTATACTGTATGAAGAAATGTAGCTCTTTCATCACTAAGGTTACATCCACTCCATTGTTGATCAATGCCTAAAAATAAATTTATAAATAATATGGTCATTCAATTTAATTAACATTACTAAGAATCCAAAACAGAATTGTAATCACATAACCAATTTTGAAAATATTTGTCATACATGTATTAATATGAATGTTATCCTTATATTGTTTCCAAATTTATAGTATGTACATGATATTACCTTGTAATGAGAGAAAAACAAAAAAGCAATCTACATTCAAAGTTTTTGATCTATGACATTAATTATTTTAATATATGAAATTTTTGTGCATTCGATAGATTTTATTAGCTAACCTTTTGTCCTTATTCACTGTTGATTAAAAAATAATCATTATTATAATCATATAACCATTCTAAATATATAGTTCAATATTATACTCATATTTTTTTGTTTATCTTTAGAATTGTTCAAATTTAGTACTTCCTTCTGTCATTTGTTTTCCAAAAGTTTTGTCTCATATGAATGAACCTTAGTGAATATGAAACCACTTTTAACCATTACATTTGAGTATCGATATACATATATTATAATACACACATTTAAAAAACTGAGATTATAACTCAAGAACAGGATGAGGAAGTATGGCGATACTTATTACTTTAATAATTCTTTGTTATAAACCTTTTAATATATGGTCATATTTTTGTAATTGCATTCATTTTTATCCTACAATTAATCATTATGTGAATGATGGATGAGGATGGCAAGTCTGTAAGTATAGAGATATTTCATAGTCTTTGCTTTCTGCTTACCCCACAATGGACCCAGCCTGATGATATAATGAGACCTTTATTGAAAAGGATGTCAGATAGGTGTGAAGCCAATCAGGCTATTCCAAAAAACACAAAAATTCAGCCAGTACATACATAATCCAATATTAAGTCAATCAATTGTTTTAAAGTTGCACAAGTTTATTGAATTACTTATCAATTATTCCAGTTGTAGATGCTATATATGGGAAGGAAGTGTTTAACTTAGCAATATTTTTTTACTGTGGAAATAATCTACAGGTATATTTTTAATTATGAGCAGGGTTCATTCACCCAATTAAAAATCAGATACTGTTAGTATTTTATAAGCATTAATTGAATATTGAAAAACATCTGCACCACCTTGCTGATCTTGAGCATCTGCTCTCCACAACAGTCACTATGAACAAAGAAACAAGTTACTAGATTTAATGATAAAATTAATGTGGATTATATTAATTACAATTTGCATTTAATTTTACCTCTGTTAATTTTAATCAATCGTTTTTATTGTGAAGTATGTAGTTGGAATATTTAATTGCTTTTAATTAAATTACATTTGATTTACTTTTTAATTTTAAGCTAAGTTACCTTCGAAAATTTTCATACTATTTCGTAATTTTTATGAAACGTTGTCATGGTCATAACTGTAATCAACTGTGGTAGTGCCACACAATGAGGTAAAACCACTAAGACTATTTTATTGTCAACTCTTTAAAACCATTCCACATAAGTAAACTACTCTGATAACTGCAGTCTCTAAAAATGTAACAAGAGTGATTAGGTACGGTTACTTGTGTTATTGTGAAAAGTTTTGTTAATGTTTTAGATACATGATTAAATTATATATTTGCATGAGTTTATGAAGAAGAACCTCGGCTAAATTTAAAGCTAGCAGGGGTATCTTGATATAGGTGACTGATAAGACATAGGTAAAAAAAAAGCTATTGATTATTAATTATTAATGCTTAAAAAATTGGTTTTCCTTTTGTCCCTAGGTATGAAGGGTCCAATCAGACCAGCACCGGCTGTGCCGGCGAACTGCGTGAATCGTTACTCTCCTGTTACGAACTGGAATGATGATCCTTTCGGAGCTGATGTATTTGAGCCTACTCCACAGTATTTACAGAAGAAAAAACCCCCGCCACGACCACCTCCGCCAAAAGTTGTCAAACATCCAGATGTTCCAGCTAAACCATCCCATTTTATACGTAGGCCAACAGTGTTGTCCTCGCTTCTGTCTCGTAAAAATAAAAGTGTTGTAAATCAATCGAACAGTCAACAGCAGGTTCATCAACACGGTTTCGTAGTGGATTTCGGTAATGAAGCGGAGACTAACAAAATGTTTCCCAAATGTGAACGCGTTAACGTACAAACTGCGTCTTTAATAGACTTGTCTTCGCCTCCGAGTTCTCCCACGTTCACGACCAGATCGAGCAGTGATGGCGTCAGCGTAGACAGCTTCGGCTCAGATGCGACCACATCTACTAACCAACACAGTGCCATTAACGGTGGCAACGCGTCACAAGCCGAGAGCGGCTTTGAAGATGACTTTGACCTTATCATCCACCCTAAAAAACCTATTAATAAAGAGGACACATTGGATGATTTTGGTGCCATCGATCCATTTTCTCCTCAACCGCCGTTAAATAAACCGCCAATAATGAAAAAACCAATGTTGAGCGTGAACAAGGATATTTTAGACAGTTCGAGTAATGTGAGCAATTATGCGTCCATTCCGTTCAAGGGGCCTACGATAATAAGAGCAAAACCAGCAAGGCCTAAACCTCCAGACAACTCGGCCCTGTTAAAAAATTCGTTTGGCAATGACTTCCAGCTGACTACGATGAACATTAACACCACTATTCCGATACAGAAAATTAGCAACGGATTCGGTGATACTTTTGTAAGTATTTTTTTTTTTAACTATTTCAATTAACTGTTTAAATTTGTCTAATCCTGTCTTGTCATTTCTGGTTTAGATAAGTGTTCATATGAAAGAGAATCTCGCATGTCTAATGGTAACAGGAAAAAAGAATTGCATTGCTTCTAAATCAAATGCCATTTTTCTATAAAACACAGTATGTATGTATGTACATTGACCCTGAACAATTATGTATTTGCCGCTTCTTCCGCTTTGCCGCTTCTGGTTGAAATAAATGGACAATTGGTTTTTATCAGACCAAAATTCTTGTTTTATAATATCACTTTCTAACACCTAAAGAGTTAATTATGTTTTCATGAAAATTTTATTTATAACCTTCTTTCGTCCTGAGAATTTTGTCGGTTGAAAAAAAGGTTATAGAAAAAGCAAATTGAATAAAAAAATAAGAAAAGTAAGTTTCAGAAAATAGTTCAGCATGTTAGCCGTGAAAGCGTGACAAACTACCATACCTAGTAGTAACTTTCCCATTTATAACATTAGTATGGATGTTTATTTCGGCATGTTTGAAATAAGAATTCACTATGATGACGGAAACGATTAACCTTCAAACTCACTTCCATAGAAGTCGTTAAATATTCGTGTAGTTTTCCATATAAATGGTTAGTGCAAATAAACAACATAGATACCTATAGCTTTCAGTGACATTCATACTTGATTGATATAACTAATTATTACAATTGAACCTGTTAATGCGTCTGAAATAACGCAGTTTCCGGAATGATCGGTGTCATTGAACGAATTTTCAACGTCAATGAATTTATTAGAAGCAATTTACATTTATAACCTTCCCGTTTTTAGTGTAAGGAACCAGATTGCCGGACAAGTGAAAGTGTTGTTAGTAATTTTGTTGTTTTTTCTCTTTAGATACGAGGTTTCCTACAGATAAAAAAATAGCAAAAATAAACTATTTAATAAACACAGCTTGAGTATCGGATAGCCTTGAATTGTTTCTATATTCAAAAATATTCTGTTATAAGCGTTACGTGATTATCATTGTTCTCGAGTTGTGTGAAGTTTTGCCATTGAAGTTTTTTTAATGGATTATTTAATCGCAATGATCTAGTAACATGGTTCTTGTGGTTCGAGGCTGTGCCACGGTGTCAGTTGCATGTTCGAAGTGAATTAATTTACTTCTAAACGCTCTAACCAGCTTAGCATTCCGTTTGACCCTGGCTCCAACGAGTGAAAGATAATATGACGCCTAGTTTTTTTTAGAGCACAACGACATTTTGGTTCCGTTATATTTTTATAGTATAACGTTTTCTCGGCAATTATCAAGTCAGTATGGATTTATGAAAGTTGCTCCGAAAATACCAGCTATTGTTTTGTTTATATGTCACCCAATATTTTGGTTTCAAATTAGTGTGTCAATTAAAGGTCCCTCTATATTAGAAGCTATTCTGTTTGTTTTTTATAAAAAAATATAAGAGGTACCTTTTCAATTCATATTTCATGATCTTTTTTTCTATGTACAAAAGGAAAAATAACAATTTATAGGTCTGTTTGATCTAGTTTTAGGATCCTTTAAATATATCGTCTCGGAGTGTAGACGTCCGCAAAATCTTTTGAAAGTATTTAAAACAGAACTGCATATTTCAATTAAGTCTATTATTAAATTTCATTGGTTTATAGCGAGAGCTCGAGCATCCTCTTGTCATAAAACATTTGAAAAGTATAAATATAATTTATTGCAACTGTGTTAGAGTTGTAATTTATATACTATAAAATTCTGTTCTGCTCTCCGAGTTGTTCTGTTTGAAAGGGGCCCTTAAACATGTAATTATGAAAAGCATACAGCATTTTAATTTCTTTTAATTTTAGAACAATGTCATGTGATTTTTGCAGGAATCAAAAGCGTTCAGTTGGGACGAAGGTTCCCCGGAACGGGAATCCTCGTCGCCACCCATGCCCTCGATTCCACCGCCCCCGCCACCGCCTATCGTGGACGACGATTTGCCAGTCGTGTGGCCAGAAGATGCGCCAGAAGATTTCTGCCTTCCCGCGGTCGAGACGGAGCCTTGCACTCCCGCGGAACTCCAGATCGATACGGAACCCTACGCCATTGCGTTATTTGATTATTTCACCGATCATCCAGACGACTTATGTTTTTCGGTGAGTATTATATTCTTTTTACTGCAGTATGCAACATTTAAAAATATTACAAGCCAAAAAATGATCTGAATATTACAATAACCGTCATCGGAGACATTTTTTTTTCATTTGTTATGAAGATTAAGACAACATTAAATAAGAAACAAAGCGTATTAGAAGTATGTCACGTATAATAATAATTGATTAAAAATATAAATATGATTCAGCGGATATAGAAAAATTAATCTCGAAGATCTTATCCAACGATAGGCCAATTATCTGTTTAGATAACCATAAGTGTATTAATGTATTAACTTGTACGTCATAATCTCAAAACAAGTTATTCCCATGTTGATGCCGAAGTTTTTATTAAAATGTTACATATTTAGAAAAAGACAATCAATGAACTATATGGCAACACCGAAAGGAGTTTTTCCACAAAACTTTTAAGTGCCTTGATAAAAGACTTACGATTGACAAAGTATTCATACATGCAATAAATATATTGAACCATTGTGTTATAGTCTGGAAAGATCATTAACATTGTTCGAGAGTAATGCTCTTATTAATAATAGTAACAATATCGTAAATAGTAATGAAGTCTATATTGTTTTTTAATGAAAATATTGAACTGTTCAACAACAACCGCGTAAAAAATATCCGTGTATAAATAGTTATTCTTTTTTAGAAATATTCTTCTGTATTGCCTTCCGAGTTTCTGGTGCTATTCACGAATATTATCTGCCAACCTGCACTAGGCCAGCGTGGCAAACTATGGCATTAACCCTTCTGATACTTAGAGGCGATACTGATACCCATGTTCTAAAGCGGAACGATAAAATGGTTGCAGATTATTATAATCACGAATTCTTGCAGATCTCAGTGTGTTCTTTTTAATTATAAATACTTATATACTAAATACTGTAGTAAATAAATTACATTATCTTGCCATACGTTCGCATATTTTATAATTAAAATAATAAACTATCAATTCTCGTGTTAATAAACGCGCAGCAAGACGTGCACGACCTATTGAGGGCAATGTATTAATGTTAATAAACTTATTACGATTTCATGACACAATATTTCACGGCTCACTGTGTCCATGTTTCGCGATCGATTCGTACTTTCTAGAACAGGGGCGTTTTTTTTAATGTGACGTCGTGTGTTTTTGAACACGTGGCACCCGGCCAAAATGCCAAACTATTTTTAGTGTGTTCTCTTGGGATATTTTATCACAATTACTCTCGTTTTTAGCGATGCTATACACAAAGTTCATGGCCATTTGACTTTTATTGTTTGTATGTTTTTAAATAGATCCTCTATTTCATAAAATTATTATAAATATAATGTATGTTTCTTCTAAAGAATTGTATGTACCTATGTCTTCGTTCACGGAGATCATATACGGGTCTGTAACAGGACAGTGGAGGACATCCTAAGATCTTTTGCTTTTTTTTTCTATTTGTGATTTATTTGCACCAATCAATCGAAAATTAACATCCATTTATATGCGTCACTTTTAAAATTCAGGAGTGACGTTGCCTGCACACTGCTAAGTGCTATGTCCACATTATTATTGAATTATTTTATATTAGCGCAAACCATCTAAGCACGGTTAAATATCCTGACTGCTAACGGGCAATAGCGTAGTTGGTACGAAATGCTGAGCTCTAGGATCCCCAATCAGCGTGTACAGAAAGAGGATTACGGGCAAAACCACCCCATGTAATTGCGCAGTCGCTCTACGAAATGTCCTACATCCGGTAAAGGACTGAGACAGTTCGATGAGAACAATAATGAAATGTGTAAATTATAGAAAGCTATATATTAATTCATATTCGTATACACGATTTTATATACATACGAGTAGAACAGTGTATGCCGCGTTGTACTCATCGGTGAGATGATTTAACTGATCGGATCTATTTATTCACCTTTATCTAAACATGCATCGGTACTCAGCGACGATGTCATATTCACGGGCGAAGTTATAAGCCCGTTTAAAACGTGCCACTATAAACAGTCGTCGCTAACGAGCTGTGTACCGTGCATGTATGTATATGTATGTATGTATGTATGTGCAGCCAATCAGCTGGACTGTTAGAACAAATTAAACCTATTTAACATTGTCGGTGTTCCAGCCGAAAGCATCGAGTTCTTTGTTTTAATAGGAATAATAATATAATCATCATCGGCCTACTTCTGTCCACTGCTGGACATAAGTCTTTCTTACATAGCCAATCATACAAGCTGATCTTCAACTCTGCGAATCCAACCACTGCCAGCCACTTTGCGTACATCGTCACTGCACTTAGCTGGAGGGCGTCCAGCATCTCCGGAACACCTCTGCTCCAGCGATAATCGATTCTGCGACAGATGTAACCACTCCAATGCCATTTCAGCTAGCTAATTCTTCGGACATACCATAACTTTCTTTCTCTGTCGGAGCATTTCGTCTTGAATAATATATAATAATTGTTAGTATTAATGATCATGAAATGATATGTCAGATCTCTAAGGATAGAGAAATTTGTCAGTTGATGCTCTCTGTCTACCTCGTTACCGAACCTGGCTTGTTGTTATAATAATGCGAAAAATTTGTACCTACGTTGAAAATAGGAATATATATAGGTATATTCCTATTCCTACGAAACACGTATATAATACCATAGTTTCTTTGCCTAATGTATTTGAAATGAAGTCGTTGTACTATGTATTAAGACGGCGTTATATGTTTTTCTTACATATTGTCATGTATATGACACAGGAAGCGTTGAAAGGAAACATTCAATCGCCACTCCATAAATAGGAGATCAGGTACAACGCTTGGCCTCGCCAGGAAAACTTTGTAAAGTATCATTTATACAGTACAACTCGTGCGGGGTAACTTTACACTTCGGTGCTACGTATAATATTATACATGTAGTCCTTTCTATTTCAAGTTCCTTAATTTATTAAAGCTAAACAGCAAAACGTACATTTCCGTTGCTAATATCTAAAGCTTAATGGTTAAGAGTAAATTTAAATAGCGTTAAATGTTGTTTGCTAATAATTTCTTAGTGTTTTAAAATTTTATAGTAGTTTTTTGTACCAACGTGCCGCTATGACGTCATCGCGCAGGTCTCATGTTGTTGCACACGGTTTGTATTACAGTGTTTCAAAGTCCATTTATATACATGATGTAGTAGAGTGTAGTGCAGTACAGAAAAGGCACAATTTCAAGGAAGTGCTATCAGGAACATTTAAAATTTTATTTACTGCGCTTATTACAAAATATGACCTTTTCATAAAAAATATGAAAGTTTCATATAATTAATTATCTGCATAATTATTTCGTTCACCGTTACTAATGTGATGTAGTAATATATTAAGAAATTGCAAAGACGTAAAAGCAGGATTTTTAAGTCGCATTCATTAGGACAGTCGCTCTCGAAGGAATTCGCCGAAATCTTTTTTGTTACTTATTACAAGCATAATAACATTTTGCAAGGTTTTCCTACGTATTTGTTTAGATTTGCGAAGTCTGTTAATGCTAGAAACATATGTACCTACGTCGCTTTTCCAACATGTGTTCGCAAATATTGAGTTACGTATTGACGCAGCTCGCCTGCGTCAAGTAATTGTACCGGGGGTGACGCGCGGCAAGGGACGTGACGTTCGCGCTAAAGTTGCCCCATCTGTGACATTACGCTTGTTGGTGCAGCCGAGCGATCATGACATTTATGTTCTATGATTTATTTTTACAATAATTGATTTTTTATCTACTAAGTATATTTTATTAAACATGAAATGATGATGGGGTTGTACTATTAATTCGAAAATTTACAGTAAAGGGCGTTTAATACATTTTGTCGACTGTGTGTCCCTTTGAACATAACAATAACGTAACTTTGAAAGGAGAATACATGCAGAAGGATATGACATATTATACATTTATGGTATAAAGTAAAAATAAGGAAATAAATACTTTTCTTTCATGAATTATCCCTTAGCATAAGGTGTTACAAAAATAATAAATTAATAATTATAGTTTCATATTTCATATATAAGAAAAGGAAATATAAATATCACGATGAAAATTGCATTCATCCACTAATTTCTATTGATTAGTCACTTTCTGGCAGACAGTCGTCGCCGTCGCCTAAGCAGTCGTCGACTGGCAGAAAGTTTCTGCCAGACCACGACTTCTCATTGAGAAAATGTCGGTCGATTTCATATTTTATTTTGTGCCTATTAATCATCAACGTACATACGCCTACCCTGAACGGTGTGCGCCCTGAGTATATTCCCCACACTGGGCATGCGGGTGCGGAAATAAAAGTATCACAAAATAGTTTAAAAAAGTTTTTTTTTATTATTCGGAGCTTTAGTTTGTACCCGCCTCACTTGTTTATGTACATATAATTACAACGGAAACTTTCAATTAAATTGTGACCCACTTCCAGGCGTCCTAATTATTTTAAATTTTGCACACGTACTAATCATGCGAAGAGCTGAAGATCGAGCTCAGTGGCGTGCCATTGGAAAAGCCTATGTCCAGCAGTGGACGGGAGTAGGCTGATAATGAATGAATGAATGAAAACACGTACTAGGACCAATCATTTTTATACAGTAATGTTATGACATCCTGCTAATCTGAGGATGAAGTCAGGATGTATGTTGGCGAATTTAGGTTCGTATTGAGTTTATTATGAGGAGCACGAGATATTTCACTTATTGACGAGAGTCAGCCGATGGTGCTTGTGCGTAGGAAAGCTGATACATATTGAAAGTCGTCAATTTTTATATGTAAATCCTTTGAATTCAGGTTTATTTGCATTATGCCAGAGCTCTTCAGTGACTATTAGTAAACACATTTGTTTGATGAATTTCGATTTTTTAATGCGTGAATGACATAATCTTGTCTACTAGTTTTTTATCAATGTATTTTTAACTCTCTTCTTATCTGCCTTGGCGATATAATAATGATATATTCTTTCAATTCAAATCGATGTTTTTGGCCAAGCGTACGTTTATATGCAGACTTACGTACATATTTAACTTTTTTGTATAGAATATTCTCATCCAGTTCTACTCATAGATATCAGTTTTGGGACCAATATAGTGTTCAATTTGAATCAGTTGTTATGTGTAGTCGGGTCTGTAAGAAGATACTTCGCACTCGGTGCGTTCTGCCCATCCCGTAAGGGACCTCACGTGACGATACAACTATAAAAATAAGATGTAGTTCACAATGAAGGATATAGGTAAAATTTTTGTATTAGTCTGTTTTCAATATGGCTGAATGCAGTGTTAATTTTCCTGAATTTATGTGACGTTGATTCGCAATAGCGTGCATCGACACACTCGAGTTGATAAAAAATTATGTACCGTCCGTGTTATCATAACAGGAACTTGATAGCGCTCTCCACTTCCACATCGTTTTATTATAAAACGGACATATTTCTTTTCATTAAAGCGATAAAAACATTCCATTTGTATTTTTCAATCGTTTAATGCGCAAAAATTTTTAGCACCGTCATTATATATAAATGAATTATCATATGACACATGCGTAATTAATCAAATATTGGAAAGAACCGATTAAATCGCATCATCGTTATTTTTGTCGCAGACGTTATTAAATTACAGACACTCGCCTCGATCAATACGACGAACGATAACCAAATATGCGATAAACACAAGACACAATGTAACAATAAACACGAACTTTGTTACGTAAACAACGGAACAGTTGAAGCGTGTTTGTTTTGTTTTTAAATTTTAATAACTCGGCCCGCATTCAATAATGTACATATGTGTGTTTCGTTTGTTATACTGAACGTTGACGTGTTACCTTGAGCTTCTGCAAGCTAATAATCTAATTTGCGTACTAACGGTTTTGTTATTTTTAACATGGTACAGTTTCGCGAGACATAAAAGGCTAGCATAACAATAAGATTCTATAAAGCAGTCACTAAAATTATTGAACTGGTGTTTATTATTTTTCAATTTAAAGCTATAAGTTTTGAGATTTTTTTAGCAATAAAGCCTAACTGTATTGTAAAGGTTATTGTCAGCAATATATCTTTTATTAGTCCAATTATACTAATGAGAACACAATAATGTTTCCAGGCCAATACAAGGATCAAGTTGATAAGGCGAGTGGATGATGAATGGCTGTTCGGGAGCGTGAGGAGCGGGGCACAGGGTCTGTTCCCGTCTAATTACGTCGAGGTCAAGGTGCCGCTGCCCAACGAGACCGTAGCGCCCTCACGCCTCGGACATGCGAAGCCCCTCTACGACTTTGAGCCAGTGCAGCCCGGCGACCTGCGTTTTAATGTAAGCGATACCATAACCGTACTGTCCAAAATCAACGAGGAATGGTACTACGGCGAATGCAACAACATGAAAGGTCAATTCCCAGTGAACTACGTACAAATGAGCTTATAATAGCAAAAGTCAATCGAAAAATATCCCAGGGTCCTTTCAAATCGACCGAATCGGAGTGCAAAGCAGATTTTGATAGTATTTAGAACAGATCTGAAGCACATTTCTATAGTTTTTTTTTGCGTTTCAGTTGTTTTATGGCAAGAGGATGCTCGAGCATAAATCAATTGAAATGTAAAAAGAGTCTTTATTGAAATATCTATTTTCAAGCTAGTTTTATTTTCATTTCGATCAAAATATGCTCTGATTTCCATATGGGTCTATTTGAAAGGAGCCTTATAGTTCATGTGTCATGTAGTAAATAAAAAATAAGGTTGTCATTAACAATAAGGCTGCTGTGGCTACAACATTGCGGGAATGCGATTGGCCTTATGTTTGATATAATATTAACACTTTATATCACTTTATTCCGTCAACTTATAAAAAATATAAATTGTGATTCGAAGATCTAAAAGTTTGTATTTTACGAACGCGTCATTATTATTATAATGTAGATATATTTGTTAATATTTTCTGGGAATTTCTTCCAATAAGACAGAAGAAATCATGCAAATAATAATTATGTTGCAATTTTTTTACGTAAACGTGAACTAAGAGCATTTTTTTTTAAATAATGATAAGGATAAAATTGTCATTCGAAAAAAAGCTGAAAGACTGCTCTGAATTTATTTCCAGCCAATATTAATGTTCATAAGATTTTATATGAACGTGTTTTTATATTAACGTAAAAAAAATTAAATATTATGATAATATTTCCATTAGTTTTTTTACATTTTTATTTTCGTTATAATGTAATCGTAAATTTACAAATCTCGTCCAATATTCTATTTTTATAAGATATCGAGGTTAAGGCAAATGTCGATACTCGACAATAATGATATCATGAAGCCATTGATATTTGTACAATTACTTCGCTAGTATTGCCATAATATATTTTAATATCCCTTAGTTAGCTTAGTGTTTTCATCTGAATGACCAAAAATGTGTATTATTTGTTGGGTTATTGTAAATAAGAAATAAAAATTATATAATAATGACTGAATGTAGATATAAATTTTTGCTTGTGAAATCAATGCCTTATTAGATAACGTTTATTACTTGCTAGTTTGTAACATGTAATTATTATTGTATTGTAAAAGTATGAAACGATCTGAATAAATGTAAGTGCTGCATAACATTTCTATATTTTCTATCTTGATTAAAATTGGAAGTATCCATATACTTTGATCGGCAAAGTGTGGTTTACTAATTGTTAATACTCGTTGATCATTTTATTGGAATTGACTGCAAATTTTGAAGACACGTATTAATTTTGCAGAGTGATCATTATATTCTAGATGTGATGCAATTGTTGAGGGTTTTTAGGCTAATATGTACCTTCATGCCTCAATACTGAAACAGTTCTGGGGTAGCAAAGAAATATTGAATGCAAAATAATTTAGGTGATATGTAGCTAACATTTCTTTTAAAATATTTTCGTGATGTTCCACCAATTTTATTTTTATTTTGCATTTTAATAAGCTAAAAATGAAAGCTCTAAATCAACATTTCGAATACTGAGTAGGTTTTGAGAATCACAGGACACGAAAGGCAATGTGAAAGTTTATTACAGTAATATTTACCAAAAATTAAAATAATATGGAATAAAAATAATATTGCGGTGCAATATTTCTTATAAAACAGGGTTTCAGTCATATCTATGAGCTAAAAAGGAAAGGCCTTGTAAAAAATGGAAGACCGAGTCATTAGTCTAACACTTGAAACGCAATAATCGCATAATAACGTTTTGTGGCCGTAGTTCTTTTCAATATTAATTTGTAATTTACTTTGTAGTTAATGTGTCATTTTTTATTACCTAGATATATTTTTTGGTGGGACCATATTTTTAAGTGCCTTAAAGTATAGAAAATCTAAGAATGTATATGGTATTATGAATTTATTTATTAATAAAATTAATAATGATATTGTTTTTTTTGTATACTCTCTATCACCTAAATAAATGACGCAATATAGCCGCAGTTTAGTTTTCAGCCAACAACAAGATGGCGTTGGTACACGTAAATATGGCGAGAACATGTATAATAAAAGTCGTATGTCATCACATGGTGAGATTTATTATTTGAACAAAAATAATCTATATATTATAGTTACTTAAAATATTTACATTCACTTAAATTACAACTTAATGTCAACATACCCTGTTCGCTTTTCAACCGTTGTTTTTAACAAAACATTGCGGTGGCAAGACGACTTTCCGAGTTGTTACAGTAATTTTTTTTTTAATAATTCGCACTTATCTTAACGATTTATTATTATTGTTCAGAGATATGGCAACGACATGTATGCGTACAACGCTCATTCACAACATGTTGAAAAGGGAAAAGAGGGCAAATTTTTAATTTAACATACAATTCCTATATGTAAATCGATAAATGTCTAATAACACAGTCCGAAATTTTACTTATTATAATTATGCGGCGAACTTCTCGCTTCGACCTGCTTTCCGGTTCAAAAATCTTAACATACATAGACATTCGTGTTGACATTCAGGTACTTAAAAATATAAAATTGCTTATCAAATTCCATACATGACACAACATATTACATTTCTTGTTAATCAAGTTTGTTAGGGTCACCAGCTTTTAGAAAACGGTGAAACATTGACGTGACATTGAAAGCTGACGCATGACTATTTTCGCGCGTATTTAAAACAAACATTTTCCATAGACAATAAATATTTGAGTTAAAAACGAAGAAAATTAAAAGCAAAGACATAAACGTCCAGATAAAGGATTATCTGAAGCAATGTCTTTGAGTCGAATTGTTAGTGTTTAATTTTGATTTACACATACTTTTCTACGTTCATCCATAGTAGAACGATATAAAAAAATGAATTTTTCATAATTATCTTTACATTCTACCAGCCTCATTTTACATAGCAACGTCTAATAACAATCTCAACCCCAGCAACCCTACACAGGTTAGGCTGAATTTATGCTACATTACACATTAAATAACATTTCTGCTATTTTATACCAACAAAAGCTTGTAATTTATATAAGGTAACATATGGATACAAGAAGCGTGTAGCAATACCATCAGTGACATTTACTGATCTATAATATCAAATAGGCGTGGTGACTTATTTACAATATATACTTTGATGATATTTACGCCGCATATACAAAGGTCGAATGGTAGTAATCTTCCCTGCTCTAGTGTTTTTGACGAAAATAGTGTCAATTAATGAGATGTGTAAGTGTTTTGTGTGTTCAATGTTATATTTACAATTAAGCGTGACACGATTTGTGTTTAGTCGGGCCTGTATATAGGTATTTTAGGTATGAATTCTATAAGAAGTACATACTCCATCATTGAGGATGAGTCACAGTGTTGTTTCGTGAGTCGCCAACGGAGACCCAATTTATTGTATAATCGGCTGTTTTCCCATTCTAGAAGCTTATTCAGAGAATGTTGAGTCTGTGGAACCAAAACGAAATTACTAAATTAGTCATCTCTTACATTTAGTTATTTATTGCTTTTGGGTTTTCTATAATATTATATGAATATATATATGATAAAAAAAATACTGATGCTGAAATAAAGTAATAATAATGTACCCTTTTACTGAGACATATGACAGGCCAGAGAGAGCATCCAAGTGTACAGCAGCAGCACACGCAGCCGCAGAACAGCCATTTCACGTTGACGGGCAGGGTCTTCTTCAGCACGCTGTTGATACGCGCGATCGTCGCCTGGTATTCTTCGGGCGCTACGCGCGACTGCAGCCCAGAAGGGAACTCACCGTTGAAGCGGTTGCTTAAACCAAACCTGGAACGCATAAATAATAATAAATGAAATTGTTGTCTGATGTATGGCAACACACTCAACATCAATTTTAAATGCGACGTAAACGTAACTAATGAAACAGGTGTGTACCTACTACACTTCTTTGCCTACTGTTCAGGGGGATTATGGGTGTGGTTTTATGTTTTTATAATAAAAAATATATAATGAGAAATCTCCATACACAGCCATTGATCCTAAACTAGGCAGAGCTTGTGTTGTTGTAATTATGTAGTTGATAAACTATTTATATACTATACACACATGTATATGCAAATGTAAAAAAAAATCTTTATAATCAGACATAAAAAATATTTGTCTTAAATGAAATCCAAAACCCAAAGCTTAACAGTCAGTTTCAGTAACCACTGGATTTGGCTATTGTAATGTACTTCATTTGCTTGTAGGATGTAAATTAATGATAGTAATGTAATGTACTTCAATTGCTTGTAGGAGAAATGACATATTATACTAATTAGGCCAATAGCCATTTGTATCAGACTGACTTAGTGATTTGAAAAGGTATTTCCAGTGATCGTAACTAGGCTGTATTCATAGTCTACCAATAAAAGCAAATTCATACAAGGCTATAATTTAAACAATTGACAACCAGTCTAGAAGGTGTGTCTGAAAATGGAGAGTGCAATTCAGTAAAAGACAATTATGTTTATTATTTATACAGTCTCAAATAGCACATCTTCCTGTAGAAGCCATATCAACCAATTATATTATAATATATCCTCATTCATCTATTCAATATACATACAAAAGGTGATGTAATGAAATAATGTAATGTTAACAGACATAATAACAGAATATTACACATCTCGGTCAATTAAGTTAATCCTATAATCCACTTATTGTATGATGTTGGTAAACCTTAAGTACTTAAGTAAACTAAGAACATGAAGACAGCCATATATACAAGATATATTCTTTGTGGTTTATTATAGTTTTAAACAGACACAATTAAAATCATAATATCTTGTCTCGGGTATACAGAGAGGTGTAATACACTCCCACATTTCACCAGTTATGTTTGCATTCCACCATAAAATAGATGGGGAGTCTATCTTCTATACACCAGGCACAGATACAGACTTTGAGGCCACTGTAAGAAATTTCTATGATATAATCTGATTTTGTAAGATCCAATAGTCCCAAACCCGGGAATTGAACTCTGAGCCTCTCAATTAGCACTCATGCCTGCAACCACTCAACCAACAAGACCGCCTAGAGAATAACAGACAAATATTAAACTAAAGATAACAGACTTAAAATGTGAGGTGAATCAAAAAAGTCAATTCTTTTTCAGTGTGAGTGTAACAAAAAAAATGAATTACTATGAAACAGCAACATACATAATACAAAGCAGTACCTGTACTACCTATCTTCAAAATATGTAATAAATGTCATACTATCATTTCTCATGACACATGAATAAGAGTTAATTAAAAATTAAATCAATAATAAGGCAATTCTATCTCAATTGCCATACTCAAGTATCTGTAGTATATAACAGATATTCATTTAGTAATATGAATGTGAAATTATAAGTGTCAGTTACTTTCAAATTATTAGATTAAAGTGATAAGATGATGATGAATTTGCATACAATAATTTTATAACATCACATTACGTGTATGTCTGTGCACAACATAATTAAACATTGTCACATTTCGTTGATGGTGCATTGTTTCTTTCATTTTCATGTAATCATACATGCGATTGACTTTTATGATTGAGTATAACATACACATACATTTATATACATTTTTTCACCCGCAGTTTCTATCATATTCACCTACAATTTGTGATTCTCATAACACAGCTACCATCACACATTCAATCCTCAAACAGCAAAGAGCGAAGTGTACTACCCTCCCATACTTTACTATTATGTTATATGTCCCTGAAAATAGGTGGTGAATCATACAAAGGGCAAAGATCCAGACTACAGACCCCTACTAGAAATTTCTTTTAGAAAATCTAATAGTACGTACCCAACCTGGAATTCAAACTCAAACCTTTCAACCAGCAGTCACACTTCACAATCATTTGAGCAATGAGGCAGTCAAGTGACACATCAAGTGATTTTAATTTTGATTAATTTGAATTATTTGTAATTTTTAAGTGGCTTTAACAATTCATCAATTTACATTTAATCTACCCAAAAGATCTGTAGGCTAAAATACATATACAATATCAACGATGTTATTTGTCTGATAATAAAATGTTAATATGTTTATCAATAACAAGTTATGAAAAGTGAAACTAACAACGCTCCCCTCCCCTGTCTTAGATAGCAAAGTTTTTGCATCATTACCAATCCTTAGACTAGATAAAATGAAATCTGTGTCAGCTACATTGGTAAGGCCAGCTGATGAATGCAGACTCATCACTTGACATATTTATTAATATCTATTTGGAAAACAAAGGATATAAGTGCACAATAAACAGTAAAATTATTTTTATAAAGACATTAGTGAACTTGATTACTGTTAAGACCACAATTTAATTAAGTGTTCTCCTATATTGTGTTTCTATAATGCAGTAATATTTTTCTTACATTTTAGGTATACATTTAAAAATAAGTTGCTATAAATAACAGAGAGTACTGTTCATAGTACTTTTCCATCATCAAATAGAAATATCAGTATGGTTAATCTATGTACAAATAGATAATTTGTGGTTAATTCCAGTTATAAAACACTTTGAAGTTCATAAGTCATCAGGTTATCTAATGATGGCTACATGTGCTGTATGTATGCAAATAAACATTTTTCTTTTTGCATTCAGTTTCAGTTATAATGTCTGGTTGCAATGGATATTGTTCAGAAACGCCGAATCCTACACATGCTGAAAGCTACTTTAGTATAAAAATGTTTAACTCTCATAAGACTGAATGGAACTTACATAAAAACTGGCTGTAGTTATTGTCCTCGATATAAAATGTTCAATGCCACAAGTCTCATACGGCATGACAAAGAACTGCCACAGTTTCGAATCATATGACAGGATAAATAAATAAGTCCAGCCTGATACATACCAAGAATGTGCATCTCTCGTAGAATAATAAACAGCTGATAAAATGAAACCTTACACTGTCATGTTACCAGCTCCGCGGACGACGATCGGATCGGGCACTAACGTCACATGCGTTTCTTCTATATTCTCC
>DWME01001066.1:0-27248 GCA_018244795.1 Parelbella ahira ahira
ACGCGGATCGTGTTAGCGTCCGTTACATCGTGAATTAATAAGCCCAGGTACGTTTCCCCCGCCATTGTTTACAGGTACACGTGACGGCTTTAATGAACAATACCGGTCGTACCTACATGTGCTAGACATGCGAGTATATTTAATATTTCCGCTAATTTCAATTATTATTTATATAGAGATAAACCTAAGTGAGTAAGAATATATAGTTTCAGTTATGGATACACGTTTGTCGGCAGGACAGTAGCTCCTCTACAGCGCACAAGGCTGTAGGTATACAATATTATAACACTATCGGTTTTCGAATCGAAAGTTGTCGTTTGATTTATTTATTTATTTACAAAATCCAGAGCTTAATATTTTTGTATGTACATATCTTTCTGCTTATTCATAAAGCCAATACAGGATTTACATAATATGTAGAATCTACACAATTACAGCCAGTTCCATTAAAGTATAATCCTTCCTTTACCTTCCATGTTAACAGTTTTAATTTGTAATTTTTAGCGTAGCATAAACTAAAATATTAGTAGATGTTGTGATGACTTTTCATCTTAATACTTTGGAAAAAATCCCAATATGAATAAATACGTAAAGCAAGCACGAATCTTTTGATATCGCTTTTCATTCGGTTTCTTTTATCAGATCAAATAATAGACGTTACGTGAAAGTGAAAGTAAGGTAATTTCGCAATAGAAATAGATTATTGCATATGATAAATTTAGGATAGCTGTTCATAGAAATAAAAATTTCGTGAACAACATGTTTATTTACAAATAGTAGTACTGAAAAATAATAATGAACATAACAAAAAGGATGTATAGACATTATCAAGCTCCAGATATTATGTTTGAAGTTTCCTGGCGACAATTTATTGTCAGTAAACTAACAGTAATTGTCAGTAAACAGCTTCAACTACTTTTTGTCTACATTATATTGGATCTTTACGTATAAGCAATAAATTATTCGATAATCATTATAGAAAACATATTCTAATACAGAAGTAGGCTCTAACAATCACTGATAAGAAAATATAATATGTTGATGAGAATAAATATTAATTACTTACATTTAAAACATGGCAAAGTCCAAATATTCCTTGTAATTATTAATTATTTAATTACACTAAATAAACCACCTTTTTAATGCTTGTTTGTCGACGCAAAATAGAAACAAATATAAACAGGCCCTTCTAATATCAATTAAAGTTTTATGTATTCAACAATATGCTGACCTCGCGTTACAAGAAAATCGTATAACTGTGCTCGTACAACTGTGTAGATTTTCGTTTCCCAATAAAAAAATTTCCGACGGAATGAAATATTTTCCGGGATAAACACTGTCCCATGTCACATCCCGACCCTCAAACTGTTTTATGAAAATGATCACTTCGATCCTTTACTGCTTCGTTCGGATGTGCGACGCGCGTAAAACGTTCTGAATAGTTAAGATTTAAAATGTAGACGATATCTGTTACGGTGTTCGGTGCGGTGCATATTTTATTTTCGATTAATATTTTACCAATCATTTGATCCGTGGATTTTAGCCTGTCCTGAATGTAAAATAGTTCTTTAATTCTATTAATGGACTGATCACATCTATCCCAGAAGCATTAACCGATGAAGTGGACATGTTCTGGAGCGGTGACCGCGACTTGGTAATCGTAGGAGGCTTTCCAGCTGGGTGGAGTAACGATATACGCACAGTCGCTGGTAACGTATGAGGTCGATGAAGATCGAGCTCAATGACGTGCTATTGAAGAGGCCTGTGCTCAGCAATAGACTGGAATCAGCTGATAATGATGATGATGATTCAGTCCTAAAACATGCTTAAGTTATAGATTTCCTCTGATAGCGAGAGAAATAAATAAACAATGCATGAAGTGCACTTGCATCCAGTAAATTCTAGTTTCCTGTGTCCGGGGAACATTCTGTGACGAAATTGCCATTTTCAACATTGCAAATTACCCGAGAAGCGGAATTATGAACACGTAAACAGACCCCATGTTTGTCGTAGTTTGGAAGCAACGTCTATTTTCCTCTACATTCCGACATTGTTTACTTGCCTCGTGGCTCTTTCATGCATACGATTGCGAAATGTTTTGGTAAATGTTTATTGACTCCCCTCTTGATATGCAATCACCACATTCCTACCATCTGTTAGCCACTTCGCTAAGTGCTCTCAAATAAGAAAACCATAAAAATCCCGACACGTTACACAATTGTTAAACCTAATTAGGTTTCTTACACTGAATTTGAAAAGAGCGAAATATTCTTAAAATTTAGTATTGTGTTCAATTCAATATTTTAGACATACTGCAGAAATTTCTAAAAAAAGCTATGTGATTATTTATTACTAGATATATTACATATATATGTATACATTTACATATATTATTGCGACCGCCCTGGCCGCCTACGGGCAGCAACGTAAGGGGTCCAAGAAGTCGTCTGCTTCGATCCTCAACTCGCATGCCTAATGTGGTATGGGCACAAACTCTTCAGACGAGACAAACGAGTATGTATGTACAGCAGTGAATTTGAACAGGCCGTGTTTAATTTCATTTAACGCTTAGTCATAGTGATCAATGAATAGCATAACCTTTTCAGTCATTTTTTGCGGAATATTGTTTGAATACATTAGTTGTCATGACAGTAGCATTGCTCAAAATCATGCAAAAAAATCAATACCAACTTCAAGGGCAACAGATTTGTTATCTCTTCAATAAACTTTATTATATTACTCACCTTATAATATTATTACGAGCATAACATATTAATTTGTATCTTATTACCTCCGAATTATATAATCCACGTCAATATAAAAAAAATGGTTAGCCGTTGTATAAAACCGGTTAGTTTTGTGAAATGGCTAGCTAAGGCATGCTAATACGGCCAAGCGGAGATCAGCCATGTCGCCAAGGCTGTTTTGTGTTCTCCAATGCGACTTAATAATACGTTGCGCTTATTTAAAAGTTAAATCACCGCTTTTGGATATTAGTTCAACGATTATGTTACCGTTTAAATAGTTTTTAAGGCAAACTATTATAAACTTTATAATTGAAAACGGGGACAAATGATAGTTTTCTTTTCCAGTATTTAAGAGTATGCTTTTTAGAAACATCAAAAAATTAAACGTAGGTACAATCTTTCCAGAATAAAATAGTAAAATAATTCTCACTACTAGTAAGTAAAGTCATACCTTCTCTCCTTTATCCCCTCTTGGACCTGTCATGGACCTTTGCCCTGCGAAAACATAAACAGAAACACTAATTTTAATTTCCAACTTTACACTCAAAGTTTCTCCGTTTAAAGTGAGTACAAATTAAAAGTGCGAGTAGGCAAGGCAGAAAAGACGCGGAGAGAATCTAATTTGCATTTTTATGAACTACTTTTTTAATTCGCAAGTGTATATTATGTTCACATCAAATACGTAGTATAAATGTATATAAACGTTCATCGTTAAGGATTATTGAAAGCGGATAATTTGGACTTTGTAAATGTGACAAGGTAACAGACAAACGTGTCCGTAGAAATTGTTGTGTAACATCACGTGTGTAATCTCTGAAGAGGTAAGTAGAGGTGTGTAATACACTCTCGCCTTCCATCAACAACGTTACATGTCCCATTATGGAGCAGGTGGTAAGCAAATAGTTTATAGAAATAGTTGATCAATGTCATTTTCGATGGGTTGGTTTTACGCTAATAATGATATTTATTTAATTCTGCTGCGATTATAACAGATGGAAATCCTTACCCTGTGCCTACTTTTATGGGAGACAGAAAAATACATAACTTACCGGAACTTAAAAAGTCAGCGTCATCTTGAACAGGTATTCCAGTAGCCGGGGCGGGAGGACCTGGAGGGCCAGGCGAACCACGCTCACCTGGATAAGTAAACATTATAATTATCATTACATTATCACTCCAGGACATTTAGATCGTAGACAGAGAGCACAAAGTGCCATATAACGAGATGCTTATAGGACAGATGCTCTTCTTCCACGTTCATTTGTCTCTACATACACAAATATCTTTTAAGTAAATTTTATAAATGTTATCTATAACCTCATTACTATGTTATCAGGCTATAAATAGACTTCTCCGATAGAATGTGACTGAGCTCGACCTTCAAAGATTCAAAGATTTTATTGAATACACATTAAAATAAATCGACAAGTTTGTATGTTCGTAACCAGCTGCAGTAGTAAAAAACTGTGTCGCAGCTACTTACGCCCACCTCGGGACAGAAGTAAGTCATATAAGAATCGATTACAAATAGGAATATGAAAAGAAAAAATGGATAAATGAATAATAATTCTAAACCTGAACATAATTCACAACTTATTTGTATATTCATTCCATAACATTGTTTTGTTATTGCTTGTTAATAATACCAAAGCATTAAAAAAAAGTATGAAACAGTGAACTTTTTTGTTAACTATTAGAAACTAAGGAAAAATTCCATAATGTATTATTTGAGTTTATTTTCATTGGTTTAAACTGTTTATGCAAGTTTTTAGAGTTTTGACTTTTTCGTTTTAATCCACATATAGCGTAGAATTAAGCTGATGTGGAGCTAATTATTTGTTTGTTTGTTTATATAATATACATACGTAGAAATACATCAGTATCAGTACATACCCTTTTCTCCCTTATCAGCTGGTCGGCCATTTGCACCTGCGAGACCCGGCCGACCGTCAAGTCCGGGCGGGCCCCGATCTCCTTTGAAGCCTCTTTCCCCTTGTGGCCCAGGGTGACCCTAAAGAGTAAAATTGATTTAAAACAAAACATTAATGTTTATTAATAAATTATATTTATATTCATTGTAATTAAGTAAGTATTTAGTATATTATGTATTTAGGCGTGATAATGTGATTTAGGTTTGAACTCTGGTCAACATTTATTTAAAAGGATTGTAGTTGTATTTGAGACTGGGTTTACGTAGTTATAATCCAACCCGTTTACTACTGTGATAGAAAAGATTATATTTACTGGAAATTACCATTTCTAAGATAATTTTTTTGTATATGTCTCAAAATCAAAATTATCTTTTTCTTTTTGTTTAACTTACTAGTGCTAAACATACTTACCTACTGAAAACAAATGTGCCCACTTATATGATCAATATGCATATACATAAATTAAGTTGAGTTAACTACTCACTCGATCTCCCTTGATTCCGTATTGCCCGGGGGGTCCTCTTTCGCCCTTCTGTCCGGGGAATCCCCGTTCACCTTGAAGTCCTATTGGCCCGGGTTGTCCTGCGTCACCCTTTGGTCCAGGTGCTCCTGGTCTGCCCAGTGCTCCTCCATATGACCCCAACAGGGATTCCTGACCATTACATTTTGAAATTTATTACATCTGTTATAAATATCTTAAGAGTTCAATATATTTGTGCACATCATATTTTATTATAATAATCACTTTGATGGTGGTTGTAAAAAAATAATACATAAAACTCAGCTGTTCACAGCAGCATATTTACTTTAGACAGTTAGCAATAGTGACATTTGGAGATCTTACCTTATATATTTGCCTAGGTTTCCAGTTTGACTACAAAAGCGGTTAGCATGGAAATGATAAAAAAATGATGAGTAACAGTAATAATTAACTCAACACGTAAAATTAAGCATATGATGTCGTCTTTGCACTTCAAGCACGATATAATGCTCTATTTTTGGTTCAATATTTGCTCTATAGTAAGCTTACAATGCTATAATTAATATAATCACATCATTTTTTCATATAAATATTGTTTCAAATGAAAATTGGATTACTGCAAATTGTACTGTAAATTCCTAATAATTATAAAAAAAGGATGGAGAATAAATACACCCTCATATAGAATATAGAGTTCCTCTCAAGTAGAGTATTAGATTCAGTCTTTGTTAAACACTAAACGGATACTAAACTTTTATAAGCATTGATGGTAGAAATGACAATATACATAAATTTCATTAGTCGAAACAAATGTATGGGAAGCACGAATCGTATGATATGTTTATATTTAAGAAGTAACTTTAACGTTTAATATTAAATGGCTGTTGTAGTAGGCACTGCATAAGTAAATCCATACAAATGTAAGGAACATACGAACGTAAGCTTGCATTGCCTATAGCAGCTATGATACTCATTAGAATTCGATACTTTCGACAGTATTTCGTCATGATGTTTATTAATAATTACAAAAAAACTCACGTCATAATTACTGAAGTCTGAAGAACCCGGCAAACCCGGCGGGCCTGGAGGCCCGGTTGAACCAGGCCTGCCATCGACACCTGGTTCTCCTTTTGGTCCTAATTGACCTTCAGGTCCGCGAGGCCCAGTGTCCCCTCTCTCTCCTTTCTCCCCTCTTGGTCCTGGAGCACCACGCTCTCCTGGAGTACCTGGCTGACCCTAAAAGTGTTTTTTACACTATATAAATGAAACTTGTAAGCGCAATTTCTCAGCAGGAGATAAGATCATTTAGAGTTGTACGTTTTAAAATGATAGGTATTTTGTGAACAGGTCATTTTTCTGGTCAGCCACTGACCAAAAGGTCACTCATTTAATCAGTAAACATACCGGTTTTACTCATGACGTGATATTATATTCCCTGTGTCAGCACGACAAATCTACGACATCTTTAATAAGTAGAGCAAAATTTAATGAATTTAAACATACAGCAATTCCAGGAGGCCCAGTTCGTCCATCAGCGCCAACGAGTCCCGGCAAACCCGGCGGTCCCTGCAGTTCTGGAGACGTTTCCAGAAGGGCCAGAAGTGTACTGCTGTTGCATCCACACTGTCCGAGTGACGCGTAGTTCTCTCCAAAGATTTGCTGAAAAACAATCCTGATATTAGAAGCGGTAAATACATAAATATGCAGCCAAACATTTTATGTATTTATATATTTTATAATCTTGTACACAGGGAGAATGAAATAGAAAAAAAAATCATACGAAAGAAATTATGTACAATGGTGCTGCTTGTCCATTGGACAGAATCTCTTTTAGCGGCATCAGGAATGGAAAGTATATAAAGTGATCGAATTTAGTGTGTACGATAAAAAAATCTTATATAATGATAAGATATACATACGTAATATACAAATGGAAAAGGAAATATGAGCAAAAAGTTTAATTACAATTTTTATTATTTACACGAATGTTAAACGACAAATGGGTCAGAGCAGTCCTATGACATCAGGATCCAATTATAAAAAATACTATAAAGTAAGTATATTTAACCTAGCAACCACGTTGGGCCACCTGTTTGTAATTGGTCATCTGCAACACCCGAAAAGTGAACAATGCGTTGCTGGCTTTCTAGAAGAGCTCTCTGGGCTTTTCTTGAAGGACCTCATGTCATTGTGCTCCGCGAAAACCTCAGATAGAAGCTCATTTCACCTTTACAATGTAACTATTATTATTTATTTATTTACATAGACTTTAAGCGTCTATTTTACTTCTGCCTTTTCCTTTATATAAAACATCAATTTTAAATAAGTTTTAAAATATCCAACATACCTTGACAGTATTTCTCTGAGGATTCCGAATAGCAGCATGGAAATAAAATGGCATATATGTAGTATGTAGGCTTATCAATAGATTGAAATTAAAGTCCTGTCCTCATTTTTTCACGATATTTTCCCTTTCCACGCTTATTAAAATTGACATTCGCTGTTGCGAAATATGTATAAAAAGGGCCAATATTATAATTCTGTATACAATGACCGGTTATTACGAAAATAGAACGAAAAAAACTAAATTTATGAAATTAATTTCGTAAAGGAGCAACAAATAATGCTATTTCTGAAAATAACGGCCGTTGTGAAAAAAGTTTAATAAATTCCATCCTTCGTCCTTTACAAAGTTCATAGAAAGACTTCGCGAGGAATTCGTTCAATAACGCTAATAAAAGTTTTTTTGTGTGTCAAATCGTTTGTAAACTATCCGTTAAGAGGCGGCGTGGATGTGAAAAGTTGTTTCAATAGGTATTCAAGTCCTGCCTGAAGCCCGCACACGGTAAGCACTCAGACAGGTGGAGATAGTATTGGTCTTTGGCGTAAGTTGTACGAAACTGTGAAGTACAATTTCTTTTTTTTCGACCCAATATCATTCCACTGTTGGAACATGGCTCTCCATTCAGGATGAAACGTTTAATGCCGGAAGAGAGGTCTGTTATGCTGACCAAGTGCGGATTGGCAGACTTCACACGCCTTAGAGTTTTTTTTGTAAGTTTTAATGTGTACGGATTTCCTCACGAATTTTTACTTCAGCACTGTGTCAAGTATGTATATTTAAATCTTAAAACTGACATATTTGTAAAGAGGTTCGCTCCATGGGTTTTAACCCGGGATACCCGGACCGAGTGGTTGAATTCTACACCACTGGGCTATAACTGCTGCGAAAATCTTTTACCTAGGTTTAAAACCTTTTTAACTTTTTAAAAATTTTGAAACCAGATTCAGGTTAAGATTAAATGCTAAGATTCATATTTTATTTCTATTATTGTATGCAATAAAGCTATATAATATAATCCTTAGTATTAACAAACTCGCTTTCGTTTATGACTTACACCACGACATTATGTGCCCAGCACGCAGGTGCGCCCCGCAGGCCAAGCGAGAACTGTGTACATGAGCTCATTCTGTCCATTTTACATTCGCTTTGAACCATATATCTATTATCATAGAAACGTTTTTTGAATACGCAAACTGCAAGTAGCGATAAATTAATATCTCTGTTAAACATCTTTCGTTGGGCGGTTGCGGATAAGTAGAGTATGATATAGTATATTTAGTGTACTCTACTTACTGTACGAAGCACTTTTATTCCCGATGCTAACATATGTATGTAGAGTTTTTGTTCGTTTGTTGCGGCTCGTTTTATAGATCAATATAAAATATATCAGCCTACATTGTAACTTTCTTGAACATATTATATATTTATAATTAGCTCTATTCATGTCTAGTTATTAAAATGAAATACCTGTTAGTATTAGAGACAATGAATGTGGAAGAAACACTGTAGGTATGTAAGGTTAGAGACATTTGGCTTTCCGTGCTCTCTGTCTACCTCGCGAGTGATTTAATAATAACAATGAAATACAGCATGTATGGCAAGTAATAAATCCTATTTACCGTTATAATATTATATTCACATTTTGAGAATGGATCGAGTTATACGTATTTGTACATTACTTCTTTAGTGGAAAGAGTGAACGATTTTTCTAGAGGTTGAATGATTCCACTGGCCTAATAATTTAAATTAAATAGTTTAAGAGTACTCACGATGTTTTTGTTCACCGTTACTTGAGTGAGTTATACTTAGTTATTTATTTAATTATAATCAGCTATTTTAAATGGTTTTTGATGAGTTTTAAGGAGGGTACTTACATCATCACCCGAACCGGACATTTCTCCAACGTGAGGAGTTGCAGGTGTGCCAGGCTGGCCTGGTGGCCCTGGAGGGCCTGGTGGTCCTGGCGGTCCTCTGATAGGCTCTCCTGGTGGACCCTGAATAGTGAAGCGAAAGTATTAAAAATAAAACTGTTTCAATTTTGTATCATCATTTTCAAAATATTAAGGTTTTGTCGATGCGATTATAATAATAAATACTGTTAATAAATATCATAATAAATTTCATAAACATACTTTTAGAATTTTATAGGGTTATTAAAATCGCTGCACAACTATTAGATTTCAGGTTCCCCCTAAATCTCATACACATTCGCATCACGTCTCAAACAGCTTGAAGTCGTACATGAAATCTTTTATTTCTGCCACTAGTTGTTTACATAGATACATTTTTACACACAAACAGAGAACAAACATTTGTGGTCAGTGGCACAAATATTAGTCCTTTGTGGGATGGAATCTACGACCCCCGACTCAGTAGTCAGGTTCAAAAATATCCTAATGAAGTGACTCCTACAGAGCCAATTAATCTATTTTGCGGGTTCACACGATGTGTATGGAAGTACTATCGAATGTTGAACATACTGCGATGTCCACTGTAATGGCTCTCATACGTGCAAGTACATGAGTCGTCCGTTTATTTCAAACGATACTTTCACGACGCGACTTTAAATACAGTATAATGTAATTTAATTAATTATTTATGATCCCAAACAAATTTAAAGAATAAAAAAAGGAATGAGATCTGTACAAAGGCACTGCTCATTACTACAAATTGATTAATTAATTATATAATTTAACACATTTTGGCAATGAATAATTTAGTCACAAAAGTGTTAGTACATATGTATAACACATGAATTCTATAACAGCATATTTACAAATTTTTTGATTTTTTTACACAAATATCTTGCAGAGACAGAACGATTAAATGTTTATTACGGATTTATCGAACATTATTGTAATACGTTCGATATAACTATTACCACGAAGAAATCTTTTGGGCTACAGCTTATATAACTAGTAATTTTATAGGTATCTCTGCTAATCTGTATATTATGACGCCAAGTCCCATACTGGGTAGCTACAGATTACCGAATGCCAAATATCTTCATTCTTATTGACCTGACTTACCTTATATATAATACCTATTGGTTAAGAAATGGATAAATAAATTGTAATTTCCAGTTATACTTAGGAGTCTGGATATGTGCCCGAAGTATGGCACCACGATAATAACTAATAACTCCCCCTCTATTCAATGGGATATGTAACATAACTGAAAAAAATTACTATACTACTCTGTCTACCCCTTCGGAGAAGTCCAGAAGTGATGTTATGTAATGTGAAATATTCGTCGTGTTGGTCCCGTGCGCTCTAAGTGGTGCAAAATAAGGGGCGGTACGTAAAACGATAAATCGAGTGCCAAAACAATGAACGGGCGTCCTTTTGTGTGAAAACTGCGAATTTTGCGTTCCCGATCACACTTGTTTCACGTCCACAATGCCTGTACTGACGCTGTGATTGGTGTATTTTTTTAACGGATTAAAGTCCGTAATCCCCTTGTACTATGTTAAATTACCAATTGTTGATCCAGCGTAAAAGTCGTTTGAAAACAACTACGATTTTTTGCTATAAATGCCAGTCGGTCTGTAAGAAAAGAAGTATTTGCCACTGGGTGCGCTCTGGCTACCAACTGTTATTCTGGCGCGGTGCTGTTGCTGTACTGCCATTGTCTTATAGCAGTTGAATTCAAATCGCTGTTTCCCGTTTTGGTTGATATCCTTTGAAACGCGATTATACGAGGTCGTTTTTGATATTTATTAGGGGGTAGCTAATAATTTATGATCTCGTGTATACATTTAAAAATTGAGTTTACATTTAATCTTGGTTAAATTATAAATGGGAATGAGTATAATCTATATGTACATATACAATTATAATTTTTAAAATACTCGAGTCAGTGTTAGGAAAATGTTGATATGTAGTTTTTTTAAATATGAGAATAGAATCTTGCCCTCGGTCCCCTGTCTCCTTTTTCACCTCTAAGTCGTAGTGCGTAACCTGGAATTTAAAAATAATATAATTAATTTCAAATAAATATAACAATATATATTTCTTTGTATATACATTCATATTATACAATATTTACAAATTTGAGTGAACAACTTGGAATCTTTTACGTTTTTTAAAATTACAATGAAATGATCATTGCAGTGCTAATCAATGTGATGACGTCACGTTAAAAGTGTGACGCACAGCGTGCCAACTAACACTATAATACGTCACATTCGTCTTAGAAACCGCGTAGTACAGTGCACAATAAAGCAATAATCCCCAGTATCCAACATTGTATCACGTATATTTGCACTAAAAGTTGGGTTCATAACTTTCCCTGTAATTACGGCTAAAGCAAACAGCAGTTAATCCGAACGAATAGTACCGTCTAGGCCGGGCGGGGGCGGGGGGAACGGCGGTATTGTTCCATACCGCCCAGACCCCTCAGCGTCACCTTCCTCTTGGTCCACCTGTGTAAAACAATTAATTAGACCCTCAAACGCCCTTAATTGTTATGTACTTTGTAAATGGACGTAACAATTAACATTTGCAATGCGCAAGTGGCACATTCCAAAAGTGGTTACGGTTTAGCATTTGAAAAAAGTTTTGTTAGTTGACAATGAAAAAGAACGAATTTAAAGAGGGATTACTTAATTTTATGTGCTGTTCGTTTTAATATACATACACAGAAAACAATTAAAAATCAAGTATTATTAATATTTAAATGAATGTTGTATTTGAAATGAATCTAATTAACTTCAGAGCCTATGAAATTCGTTTTGAAATCTATAACAGTAATTTTTAATCTAATCATATATGGTAAGTAATATTGGTAAAACAGTCGTTAATAAGTAATAAATCGTTATCGTGTCGTCGTCGTAATTAATGAATTGTTTCCAATTAAATAAGTAATTAATTAATGCATGTTTATATACTGTAATCGTAAGTCTACTGAATTATTTTATTTTAATAATTAAGAAAAAATAATTTTCAATTTCATTGCGGTAACATATCAGGAATCTTATTAAACCATTGATTATTTATGTTAATAACTATTTACAATGAACGATTCATTAGGTATAATTAGTTTGTAATGAATGTTTTTTTATTATCTTTTTTTCCGTAAAAATATTTCTGATTTATTTCTTAGTCTGAATCACAGAATATCATTCTCTCAGACAAATTTGACATATTAAAAAATTATTATACCTGTCAGAAGTAACATTCTAGAAAAACAATATCCATAGTATAAAGACCTTTAGCTAATGCTAAAGGTCTTTATACTATGAGATAACACGTTATACTTAACATTCAAAATAATTTTTTTTTTTATTACAATAAAATAATAAAAAAACATAAAATAATGATTGTCGTATAACGGTTCCGTCAACCGGTTACATTATAATAATTGTTATTATTATTACCTTATCCCTCACATGCCCTTCCTGTCCATCTCAATTAATTAAACGTTCAAATGTATGTTTGTGTTTAAACACTTGCGAATACTGTAATTACTTTCAGTTTAAACGGCATCGTCTTATTTGTCTTTTGTTTAATGTTAGAATAATGACGACACATAACAAGTAAAAGAATAATTCTATGACGTTAAGATAAGAGTTTGATAATTAGGGATGCTGTTAAAGAAAGTCCTTATAATAAGTTATTTTATTATTCGTTAGTTTCTGTTACTCTTCCAATACAAAAATTCAATTCCATTTTTAATGGACGCTAATAAGATGATAATTAATTTTTTAGTCCTGTTGCCTGTTAACACATGAAATTTTCATCATCCATTGGATTGACTGGTAGGAAATCTGGTAGAAAGCACAAAGTACGCCCCTCATAAAAAAACTTAAGGATATATCAGTTAATAATTGTATATGATAAATAAGACCACATGGATCAAATGCCATAAACAAAAATCAACATGATTCGTCCACTTTCATCTTCAAAACCATAAAAACTAAAAATGTAGTTTGAAACTAAAATTGTAATGTTAACTAACTTTGTATCGCACAAATAACCGATTTTGTTATAAAACTATTCGATTTCTTCAATTAAATTTATACATTCTGTACTCCTCTATATAAATTCTAAGCATGCCAAATGTCATGCTCCTCGACATACGCAATGTTTTAAAACGGAAACAAAGATCGCTTTCCACATATTAATATATTCCTTTTTTTTCGATAAATGTCGATAAATTACGTTAGTTTTTGTCGTTTTCGAACAAATTGTTCTATTGTTTTCGAGCAAACAGTTCATCAGATAAGATGACAACCTGAAACCTTGTCATTTGTATTCACGTTCCGTCTCCGAATATGAAAATAAATCCGGGCCACTCCGCCATTCCGTATTCAGCATGGCAAAGTTGTTTCCGATTTCGCAACGAAACGTTTCAATCGTTACATTTATTCGTGTCACTGTGATTACCCACCATTTGACACTTCTATTCTCATTTTATAGCCGTACATATCACTATATTTTTCTACAGTATCGTCAGCATCATCATTATCAGCCTATTTCCGTCCATTTCTGGGCATTGGCTTCTCCAATCGCACGCCACTGAACGCGATCTTCAGCTTTTCGCATCCAACCGCTACCAGCCACTTTTCTTACAGTATGCTAGATTTAAAGTAGATTTTTAAAGATGCTCGATGTATGCTATTCTCCCCTATACCTTGGTGGGACATATAAAATAACTGTTGATATGAAAGTGATACATGTGCGATGTTATTTGATATTTATGTATTATTGTATTACATAGGTCTTTCAGGGTATTTTAGGGATAAACTATTCAAGTATTCAATTACAGAAAATTTGTCCTATATAACTAAATTATCTCTTGTATTTATTATTGTATTATAGTTAAACTAGCCCTTTATAACAATATGGGCTTAAAATTATAAGCGGAAATAAATAAATTACATGTGACAAATAATTTAACATTCATAATGTGAATGTAGTCTCTAATATTTCTAATCTATACAGTATCAAAGTCTCAGTAACGTTTTCATACCGAATAAGAACGAATATGTATGACAGGTCTATCATAATCTCACCTATAAGTTGTTTGCAATGTTTCCTTTGTTCGGTCTGGGTAAACACCTGTTAGTGTCGCCCACTAATGTCTCTTTTGTTTTCGCAACCGTATTACGTCTGTACCGTATGATGTTAGATATCTACTCGTCATTATGACTGTTACATACATGCATATCCTCATGCCAGGTCCCTTACGGGGTAGGATGCGAAATATCTCTATCCTTGCAGATCTGCGTTCTTTTCCAACATTTTTCACTCTCTTCAAACATTCATGCGGGTTTCGGAGACTTCTAACTGCCCCATCAATCAACCATATTTGGTCGAGATAGGTGAGCCTTGGTCTGGCACCTGCGTCCATCTACATTCGCATTGTATATCTACTTCGCGGTTCTTTCATCGGGCATTCTTTCAGCATGTCCGAACCATTATGAGTCTTGTTCCTTATAAACTTTTGTACATTAGCAAATTGGGATGTAGGGCAATGTATGGCCTGTAATGTTAAATAGTCACCGCAGTATGTAGATCGACGTAGAATTGTTTTGTACGTACCTACGAGCCTGCAGCTGTCTTATTGCCATACATTCTAAGCATAACCACAATAAAAAAGGACTCTTGTCTTTCTGTAGAGTGGAGATTCTGGAGTTTAAACAGAAATTAAATAAATTGAAGAAGACAAATAAAATAAATTTAAAGTAAAAAATAAGTTTAAATACAAATTAAATGAGTTAAATAATAAATGTAATTCTGTTTACAGATGAGTTTAAGTTTTAATAATTACGTTTCCTTTGTTACATTGTAGTCGACTGAAAAGTCCATTTTAAACGTCGTTTGTTTTGTTGATTAATTCGAAACAATGTAACCTAATAGTTTTGCGACAACCGGAAAGGTTATCAGGAGTTATTAGGTAAATTGATTCGATACAAATCGGTACAGATTAAAAAGTAGGCTAGTTGATAATACGTGATAAAACACAATTTTGGAGTTTCGCACTCTGTTATATGTATGACCGTTGCTTTGATAAAGTTAGATATGAAACGCAAAGTGATATTGATAGTTCGTTCTGAAAACACATAAATAAGGCGGGTTCCTTGCTCATACCAGTGTTATAGTTTTTTTAGAATAGTTTAAAAAAAATATTTATTTAAGTGTGATAAAAATGTACTTTTATTGATTAACACAGTGTTGTTTGACTTACGATGATTTTAAAATAACACGCCTCGACTGCTTCAACTGGCTCGTTGGTCGAGTAATTGAATGGTAGTTGGTGGTTAGTCAGGGTTCGAATCCCGGATCAAGTGTTATTGGCTTTTCCAACTTGAAATTTCTAGTAGTGGCTCGGAGTTTGAATTTGTGTCCGGTGTATGGCAATAGGCTCACCACCTTTTGCATAGTGGGACGTAAAGGTAACTCGTGCAACATTGGAGTGTTAGTACATTAAATTTATGGCAATATTTCCAATGGATAAACCTGTATACACTCGGTGAACGTATAGTTACTTCCCTGCAAACCTCTTCAGATATTACAGGCATGATGTTACGTTTATACAAAGCTTATTCTACGTTTACCGAGTGTAGGCAGCTTTATCCATTGGAAATGTTGCCATAAAATTTATTTGTACTGCGCCCTTGTATGTTTGCACTACGGTTGTTGCAAATAAGTATTACGGATAATCAACATTCAATGTTTACATTGTCCGTTCCATATATTGTGTTGGTCTACGATAGTACTGACTGAATTAATGTGTTACATTACATGTTACATTACGTTACCTTTCAATATGAATAATATATGGCCTGTTTTTAACACGTTACACTATCAGTTGATTTTCTTAATCATAATCAAAAATTTTGATAAATTGTATCAAATAAGCTCTCTCGGAATAATCTATTTCGGAGTATCTAAGGACATGTACACAATTTAATTTATTTTGTAGATCAAATAAACTTATATGTTACCTTAACTTGAGATATGAATAATAAATTTTTGAAAGATGTAAAAAATCTTTCTTAGTTTTCTGGCGTTTAATCACGAACATGCCTTTTACCAATATAGATAAATTTCAGTTTAAAAAAATTAGCCTTCTCGGAGTAGGTAATTGAGAAGGCAGTCGTAAGTGATAAAATTTAATACGAAATATTGAACTTACTAATGCGACATCCAAACTTCGTAAATGATAATATCATTTTAACACACCCCACATTTATTATCTGTATTTGTACTAAGTTCACTGCAAACATGATGGACGCTTCGCGTTCAGGTATCTTGTTATCTACATATTACGCATAAAGTGTCAGCCTTGGGATTTAGTGTCAGCCATATTCAAATATAATTCTGGGTAAAGTTTTAATTGTTCCCATTTAAAACCATTAATTTATTTGTTCTTATTTATATATATCATATTGTTTCTTGTTTCTTTATAGGTCGAATAAATATTAATGGAATAATTTAAAGCACATGTTTTATTTAAATATTTTCATGCATCACCCAGGACAACCTATAGGGTAATTTTTCTAACTTGATTTTATTTGTCGTCTTGTTTGAAAAAATATTCATTTTTAAATAACTAATTAATTGAAACGTAAAAATACTTGCTCTTTAACACATTTAATTAATTACATTTTATAAACTTATCCTTATTATGACATTGCGCTAACAATTAAACAATATCTTCAGTTATGTATTATAAGGCACTCCCCAATTTGACTACCATTAAAATGCTTCCGAGAATACAACTGTCACATCTCTATATCATTGACATTAAAATAATTTTCGCAAGAATACAATTGTTGCAGATGTATTTGTATTCATCCGCACCCTTACGCGCGCGTAGCTGATGACTTTACTCGTTGTTTTTGATACACAAATGAAGCCGTCAATTGTTTAACTACTCTTCAACGACGCAATGCATCGAGGGCGTTGACATTCGCACGAAGGCTTATCAAACGCAAGACCGCGACGAATTTTAGCGATAAATGTTACGATAGTGATCCGGCCGACCGATTACCCGCAGACGGCATAATGGCCGGCTTTATGAGTATTTTATTGCTTAAGAACGCCGACGTCAAAGTGATATTATGTTTGCAATATTTATTATTGTTACTTCTTATTCGATTTTCTCCTGATTTAGGGGTCAACTAAGCCAGCTATACGGGCTAAAGCCAAGCGTAAAATTGATAGACTCGTCGTACGAGTATATACTCAAGTATACTTACATACCTAAAAACTTTTAGGTTCGTGGACAAACGTTCAAAACAGAAAACTGTTCTGCAAAAGTGTACGTGTAGTTATCATTACAGTATTATTATGCCGTCACGCCAGATCCCTTACGGGGTGGGCAAAGAGATATTGTACTTTGTTCTGCCCTATTGTTAATAGAATATTTAATGCGTATGTGTCTAAACATTGTTGTGTTTATATTAAGCTTTTTATCAGTTAGTACTAAATATATGTATTTCATAGAAGAATTGCATGTAATGCAATTTTTCAAGTATTTTTTGCTAGCTGTACATTGGTGTACTCGTTTATACCATCTACACCGTTGGCTCTAAATGAACATGTAAAAATAAAAATCAAACTCTTATATAGGCGAAAATTAATAACTAATATTTCATATTGCTTTCATCATCATCATCACATCAGCCTTTACCGTTCCATTGCTGGACATAGCTCTTTCCCAAGGTGTGCCACAACACCCGATCCTCCGAAGATCTCATCCAGCCGCTACTACCTTCTTATTTCTATAAATGATATTGCTTTACTTGACTAATATTAAACAAATGACTAACGGTTACCACACATGGAACTACTTGACAAATAAGATTTTTAGTAAAAATTCCCCCCTTTAGTATTTTGACTAAATTCTAACTAAACCTTTGCTTTTTAATTAAAAATCTATGTAATAAAGGACGGTAAGAGTATTTTTTTATTAGAATCTAAACAGAAAAGCTATCGGAAGCCGAGACAAACACATTTATTAGTGGTTAGTGTGTTAATTTTACACATTCACAAATGCGTTCTATATTTATACACACACGGTTAGTGGACGCGACAATGGTATTAGCGAAATAGCTATTACGAGGATTATGCATTATCCGTCCCGATGCATCTATGTAACTCCAACAAATATAGACGTTAGCGCAGTATTTCAATTCGCTTAGTTGCATCAATGTTGCATTTATTCACATCAAATTGTGTGAATTCAAAGGATGGACGAACGATGCATAAACCCCTTAATCACTGTCGATAAGTAATAAAACTGAAAATGGCGCCTTGTAAATATACAGAAGCTAAAAATACATATTGTTTATTAATTTAAAACAGATCTGGTGAAATAAAAAAAAAAAACAAAATAACAGTTGAATTTTGAAATTTAAGTTTTGTTTAGAGAAATTTTAAAAAAAGTTAAAAAAGTAATGGTAATTATAAACGTATAAACCCTTAAGTATTCAAATATAAATTAAAAAGTAAACAAAGAACTCATTTATAAAAAACACTTATAAAAGCACGAACAAAAAGTAAGAATAAAAATGAAAAGCGCGCCATTTTCAATTCCATTCCTTATCGCCACTGCAATAGCATTGTTCAGTGAAACCAAAAGCGAACAGTATTATTGAAACTTGTAATCACCAAGAAATTGTCTATGTCAATCTCGTCACTGCCGCTCCCCGTACCGACTTCCTGTTGAACGTTCAAAATTGATTTGTAATTGTTACAGAACAGACGATGTCAGGGACAGTCTGATAGTCCATAGCACGACGGTATTTTCCGGGAAAACTTCTGATTGATGGATGGATGAATGAATGGGTGCCCCAAGTTATATTAAATATTATGACACGGTAGAAAATGTTACCGTCCTTTTGCGGATATTCAATTATTTGGCAATTTATTATCGTCTATAATTGTATCATATCTGAATTTTTTATAGGTGATGTAAATATAAATATATTTTTTTTATTTTTATTTATTCATCACTGTCACGTAAAGTGCTGAAAAATATTTGATTTTTTTATATCCGATGTAAATGTAATTTTTAACTTTTTATCTTTCTATACATTTTTTTATTTTTATTTTTTTATGTAAAGGTATAGCAACAATCGGAAAGGCATAATTTATTAGACCGTTGCCTCCAGTATAAAGACGTTCAACGAGGTCATCATAATAATTGTTGCTTAGAGGTAGATAATAGGTAGTATGTATATAATATCTCCTAAAAAATTTGCATTTTTGCGACATTTATAATACTATCACTGCTTTTCTTTACCTGCCTATTACATATTCTCAGTATAAACCTGGATTTACAGGTAGAAAATGCCACTAAGTAGAAGATCGCCCATTACAACTGAATTTTAGGTTAACATTAAAAATTAATTAAATAAAACGACGTCAAGCTATTGACCACAAAGTTGAATAAATTAGCCCCTTCGGAATTTGAAATTTTCTGACGCTGTCATGTCGTGTCCATATCATAAAACATTTTAAGGAAGGACATTTATGAATAATTTTATTTTAACCATTAGATTGATTACTGCTTTTTGGATGATTAAACTCTTGTGGTTAATGTCGTATCAAACTTCGCTTTATTTGGTCTATGTTAAAGTAAATATCAAATGAATTATGATGGCAACGCAGACGTACATTGAATATACATCGAGTATATCGAAAAAGTATTTAAAAGCATACAGAGCTTGATTGGAATCTTTAAAAGATATTTGAAAAATCTTTTTTAATATTTTCAATAGCATAATTCATATTAAACATTTTTTAAGCGTCTACTGAAATTACACTGTTATTATTAAAAAGTTTTAACGTATGTCAATTATCGCGTTTCCTATTTATTATCACATTATGTTCTGGAATGTTTAATTGTCTTGTGAAAATTTAATCTTCAGTATTACGAATTGAGACTGAAAATATAGTAGCAGTTTTCCGAATCGACGTCTACTTAAGCCGTCAGCTATGATTGAAGGGAGTGATTATCCGAAAATTTGACTTTAATTTTGGATCGTCAATTAGGCTTAGTTGATCGTCTAGTGGATTAAAGAGTGGGCCCTAATGAACCCTGTGATGAGTGCAGCGTTGGCGACGATCCTTGACGTTTTATTCGATATTAGCCGAGTTTCTATTTTCGAATATTTTCTTTACCTATTATTGTGTATTATTTTTATTTTCAGCGGTTTTTTTTTCGAATTTTCTTTTTAGCATACACTTATATAAAAATTATTTATCATGCCAAGGTTAAATGACCTTTTGCGTTCTATATCATTACTGAATGACTTTTTTGTTATTAATAACAAAATGTACAATCTGTTCCTGGACAACTAATATAGCTTCTGAATTAACTGGACTATGGCGGTGTAAATTAATTAGTTCTGTGATTATTTTGAGATCACTTGATTACGAATATAGATAGATCACTTGATTATAAATATTGATCACCAACATTAATAAATTATTAGATAACGTTTCTCACTGAGCATAGTTATGACAGGTAAACAAAATTGTTAAAATAAACATCACGTTTATTAAAATTTTCTACCTGATAATCGACCTGATTTTGATCGTATTTCAATTTCGTTAATCGACTGATTTTATCTAGAGATGCATTAACTACTATGCTCTTTAGGGATACTTACTATAATAATCCATGTATATTTAGTATTAAATTTAATCTTATTTTTATTTATTTTTAATAGGAATTTATTAAATAAATTAACTTACCTCAAAAGTGTTGACGCATTGTACTTCCGCTTGCGATGGGGAGCCGTACAATTTCAGTTCTTGAAATGCGCCCTGCAGTAAGATCAAGGTCACCACTATGTTCCAGATCTTCTCCATCTCTATTGACAATTGATCGATCGTTCACTTTTTAAATTCTTCTCCCGAATATCAAATCATATTTTAATCACCAGAATATTCTATTTTCAAATAATCGTCCAAAAAAAGCCTAATAATAGTATTGACGATAAATTAATTAATTTGATTACTATTTTTGGTCCGTTTTTTTCTCTTCATATCTATTTCTAAGCTACTTTTTTATTTTATTTGTGTACACTTTAATATTATAGTGAGTTTCTTATTGTGAAGTTTAAATACTGCAGGATAATTAACAAATATAATATAAATAGATTGTGTTGATGATTAAAAATATTGAAATATTAGTACTGAATGTAATTGAATATGTTGAATGAATTGACATTTCTATTAAATATAAAAAAATAATAGACTTATACTATAAAATAAATAATACAAAACTGTTACAACGGCTCGTTTTTTATGAATAGTTTAATAATTATTTCATATTAAACTAGTTACAACTATTTATGAGCAATAACATGAATATTTGTATAAACTGGAATATTTTACGAACGTTTTGTTATAAATAGTCAAAATAATTTTGTTTTGTATACAAATGTAAAAATATTGCATACATTTCATTACACTATTTAAAATAAGTATGTGTTAATACTTAGTTTTCTCTAATTAAAATTACTATTATAATATATCATATACCATTGCTATATTATATCATTACTAATATTATCACGCCAGGTCCCTTAAGGGGTACGCAAAACCACCAAGTGACGAACAACGGTCTTAATAGACCTGACGTGTTTCTTGTACATAGTTATTAAAATAAAATATTAAAATAAAAAACACAAAAAACAATACGACAATATGAATATCACTCTGTGTAAACAGTAAAACAAGCAAACAAACAAGTCAAAATAGGTACAGGAATTTAAAAAACCGAATCGACATAAAATTACTTCCTGTCCTTTACGAAACCTTCCGTTTGTCTATATGTAATTACGCGTTGTTTTCAAAACAATGAAGAACAATAATAAAAATTTTACGACATAAATGCACTGTACATTTATAACGGTTTAGTGTCTAAAAGTACCGACAGAAATAAAAAAACCAACCAAAACAACGGAACGCAGACGCATGCGTGCGCCGGACACGTGTCAATCAGCGCATGCGTCGCAATGCACTAAATTTGAAACGAAGCAGACCCAAGAACAACGCACGTCCAGGACAGCGTGCCACTCGTAATCCTGTAATTCTTACGTTACCTACCCACTATCAGGGCTCTTTCTAACTGGACGTCGGCGAGCCCGTCGGGAGAGCCAACAGCGATTCTTCGTTACGACTTTTTTATTCATTTTCATTTGTGTTAATACCTTTTATCGCGTAACAAGTTATAAAAGAGCGATGGCTGTGTGAATTATACTTGCATTGCTTGTAATAAAATATGGAACGTTAATAAATCGTTTCGGGAATACATTGCGCTAAATTAAATTTAAATGATTAAAAGCGCTTAAAAACTCGTATTAACCGTGTCCATTTCTTATGTAATCAAATAATTATAATAGAATTAAGATTTCAGTTCGTTCATAATCTCTCGTTATTATATACTTGATGTAGTATTCATCTCAACCGGCAACTACATCCATCGGACAATAACACAAACTTCAACAGCTGCTTCTCGGTAGAAATGGACGTAGAGATAGATGACTTTTCTAGACGAAAATTGTACTTCTTCTTCCATATACTTTAATTTTTAAATTTATACTAGCAGACCCGCCAGATGCCGTATATATGTATGTATGTAGTGTCAGCGTCATATTAAATACGACATTTTATAAGTATAGCGTTTACATTTTTAAATCAAAGATGCAATTGTTACGCCACCTACAGGGTCCAATTGTATATTTAAACCATCCAGAAACTGATTGACATTAAATTGTATCAAAATCGGTCCAGCCGAAAATCGGTCCAGTCGTTTAGGAGTTAGGTGGCTAACAAATGTACAGAAGAACTATATATACTTATATGAAACAATAGTAATTTTGTACGGGAGTGTATTTAGTATACAAATACATGCTTTTATACCGGAATTGAGGGCTCTAAGCCGTCATTACTGGTAATACGTGCACGCTACTGAAGCCACCCTTAGTTTCGGCGCCCGCTCTTTGACGAAGCCTCGTTTGCTTCAAAGCAAGAGAACCAATTATCCACAGTATCTGTTCGAAAGTGCAGACGTGTTCCCCGTAATTCGTCAACGCTTTAACCGTTTTGATTAGATGCATATTAACCATTTATTGCCTAGAAATTGACGGTAAACGTAGCAGGTGAAACGTGGGTGCTCTACACCCATCTGCCTACGCCTTCGGAGATTAAAGGCGTGATGTTATGTTTATCTACTTCCTAGAAATATTTGGCACTCGGTGCTCGGTGCTTACCACGTAAGGAACAATGCGTGATGATATAAATGGAAGAAACACTTAAACATGTTATAAAAATATCATATGTTTTATATCAGCATACTTAACACTTCAAAATGTAAGAGTATTTAGTATTTTAAACAAGGACGATTCAGTTCGTAGCAAGATCCAATTACCAGAATGGTTTGTTCAAAACGGAAAGTACGGTAAAAAAAAAAATTATGACCTGTCTATATTGGCTTGTTCCTTCAACGATTAAGCAATCCGACTATATGAATGGGTAAGTTCGATTATCAGCAAGGACAAACACTTGTTCGAATTAAAACAATATATGTTTCTTAGTTTATGTGGATATGAGCTGGCTGTTCGCGGTAGGACCGCGACGAACCGTGGCTCTGTGATTCTCCGGTGTATGGCAGTAGGCTCACTTCCAACTCCACAGTGGGACGTATGTATAACGTAAGCGATAAGTCGTGGGAGAGTGCTGCACTCGTCTGCCTACCCCTTCGTGAAAATATAGGCGTAATGTTTGTTATTATTACATTAGTACATTTTATATTAATTGAAAGTTGTTTACCTCCTTCCCTTAATATACGGATGTATTGAATAGTGATGAGTTTGCTCTGTACTCGGCAGTCGGCACACGTTTGGAAGCGGAGATCCAATTACCATGTGACTCTACTCGACATTCTAGAGACGTTCCACGTAGTTTGCATCCAACAATAACTATATAATTTATATGAAGTTAAGTTCTGGAGTCATATATGTATGTATTATAAGTCTAAAAATTATTGCAATTATTTAACTTATTCATATTTTTTGTATATTTTGGAACATCACTGACGGCCATTTGGTCTCTTTAGAGAGTGTGTTAACCAACGACCGATGAACTGCATATTATTACAGAGTTATATAGGTACTTATGTTAACACCACATAACAAATACTAGTGCTCATCACAGAAATACGTGTATTTTCACTGTAACGGTGAAGGAAAACATCGTGACGAAACCCTAATAAGTTTTCCATAACACTCTCAAATGGATTTAAAGTGTGCCAACGTGTAGTCACATACCTAGCAAAGTGAGAAGAGATCAGTATCGAACGGTGGAACTTGCAGTATGTATGATGTACTAATAGCCTTATTAAGATGTAATATTATTCTATTTTTATGTTTTGTTCTTACATCCCGCTTAAGACTACTTTCAAATGTCTTGGATGGCAGTGGCCAATTGTGACGGTTACTTCGTACCAATATGAAGAACACTGTATAGAGTTACGGTTTCTAATACGTATTAGACTTGATAAATTAATTGTATACAAAATTTTTTAGGCTCTATTTTGAGTAATATAATTAAAAGTCGTTTAATTGTATTCTTCAGTATATACCATTAAACGAAACATCGTATTTTTCAGTATATACGATTAAACGTAACTTCGTTTAATAGTATTTTTCAGTATACACAATTAAATGATGTTAATTTTATATACTGAAAAATACTATTACGTTACGTTTAATCGTATATACAGAAAGAATACGATTAAGCTCAACGAATTTATTCCAGGCGGGCTTGAGAAGACTTAAGAGATATAGTCGAGTCAGCACTTGACAGATATTTTCAGGGTTTGTTTCATTATGTGTGTAAATTCTAGGGATAAGCGAACGAATTCACTTAAGCGTTAGGCACTTTACATACAAAGTTTTCGAGGCAGACTTTTTTGGGTCTTCGCTTTTTGGTATATATACGATCAACCAAATCTACATCAGATCTGATCTGATTATTAAGTAGTGTTATTGTATAAAAAGATTTTCTTTCGGTTAGAAAGAATAATAGAATGAAATTATTTTGGTTGGACCATATTATGGAATTCAATACTTTTTGAGCATTGAAGTTGTCACGAAGTAAACATGATTGTCTTCTAAGCCGCATTTGTCCATGGACTTAACCATTGTCATTTAAATTAATTATCTATTTCCAGATTTATATTTATCAACTACCTACTTTTACCATTAAAATTATGAATTGTCTATTTTGACCATCTGTTATTAGCCTTGGTATTCGCGTCAGAAATGCAATATAATACTTAAAGAAAATGTGTCTAAATATTATTTTATTGCATGTTACTTAAGGTATTTGTTCCGTCTCATAAATATTTGTTTTTCTTCTAGAAAAATGCTTTAAGTTTTGTATTTTTTTTAATTAAATAAGTTTTCGTATCGGAAACATTCTAAAGAGTTTTCGAAACTAACGTATAGGGCTAGTTGGTTTCCAAGCTATTTCCAAGGAACAGTCTATTGAAAAATTTGGATTTCGAACTTTATAGCCGTTTTGAGAAAATATTGTTTTCTGACATATTATGTATTAGTTTTATCCCAATTGAGCGATAATAATAATTTAAAAATAAAAAAATCTCTAATATACGTATCTATTTAAATACACCTGTACAGAACAATTTACGTAACGCGACCATACCGGAAAATGGTAACGAGGAGAAATTCGTACATTTCGTTTCAATACATAGGAACAAAACCCGCCGTTATTGCACGTTGGCCGGTTATGAGAAACATGTGCTTCAGTCATTTCAACCTGTAACAATGAACTGTCCCGCGATGACGATCCACCCCATTAATAAAAATAAGGGTTATTTTAGCGCGCGCATAAAATATACAGGAAGGATGGGTACAAATTGAATGAAAAAAAGATGTTGTTTATGTTCCAAGCCTCATGTGTCCTGAGTTCATATGTCAAGTCCTGGAGCACTCATATTTAGGACATATATAAAATCTATGTAAAACATTGCCTCGTTAGTCGAGTGGTTGCAAACGCGACTAACGATTGCAACCACTGGGTCCTGGGTTCAAATCCCGGGTCGGACACTGTTGGATTTTTTAATTTAGAATTTCTGGTAGTGACTCGAAGTCTGGTACAGTGCCCAGTGTCTAGCAACAGGCTCACCACCTATATATTACGTGGGACTTAAACGTAACTGGTGAAACGTGAGAGTGTACAACACTCCTCTACCTACCCCTTCGGGGATTAAGGGTGCGATGTTGTGTTTTACACAGTTTCCTCAGTTATATAGACGCAGATGCCGTAGAAACTCATGGATCAACTATCTTGACCAAACAGGTCAAGAACTAACTGATGCGGGAGTGAAAAATCGCAAAGACCGCCGTGCATGTACATATATACTCATATGTAGAGAGTGATGAATGTGAATGTATTTGCCACTCGGGGCTCTCCGCCTACCCCATAGCGTGCTGACATAATAAATAGTAATCTTTCCACGTCTCAGGACATGAGTAAATACTAGGAAGTACTAGTATTATTAGTGTTTGCGTATTAGTAGTATACGTATACTACCAGCAGCCAAGTAGAATGTTCCTGATATTGCTTCTCGAAGATTAATATTTCCAGTTGAAACAATATTTTCGAGGGTATTCGAAATAAAACTTCTGAGCTCGAGATCCTAGATGCAGTAACAGTGCCAATCACCCGAGTTTACTGAATTTTACTGAAAAATTG
>DWME01001067.1:0-27246 GCA_018244795.1 Parelbella ahira ahira
CTTCATTACTAATTAACAATAATTATTTCGACTCTTATAATCTAGACACTATTACTATCGACGAATAAGATATTAAAAAAACCTGCGTGCAAATGATATTAATAACAATAATTATTAATATAATAGTAATTATTAATTAACAATAATTACTTAAGCTTTCTTAGCTAGACAGATTATTTTATCGAGGCATAAGATTCAAATTCAAAAGTCATTTATTCAAAATTGGTTCAATAGAACACTTTTTGTACGTCAAAATGAAACTACCATTAAAAATTATTAAAAAGGTCTACGTGAAAATGATATATAAAGCAACGAATGAAGTTTGCATATAGAATAAAACAAATCCGGTCTACTGTTGCATTGGGGATAAGAGTTCAAAACGTTTTATTTTAAGGAATCCCCGCGGTAATATGAGGTTAGCGATCTGACAGTTGCAGTTGAACCTGCATTAACGGCCGACCACATGTTCGTGTCAGTCTGAATCAGTGTCAGTGGAACCCACGGACAGTTCACTCACAAAGCCATTGGGATAATTAAATGATAGTTTCTAATTTCTTAAAGCACGTGCGACGTTTCCAACAGAAAATCAAATAAAACATTGTGTTATGCATAAAAACGGTCATATTATTGCTTGGTCATTTGTATACTGTAACGATTTTTCTTTTAATGATATTTCATTACAGATATAAAAATGTTTTATTTTTTCACTTTGGAACACGATTCTCAGAATAAGAGGCTTAAGGCCATAGTCTGCCATGCTGGCCAAGAGCCAACTGGCTGCACCGGCTTTAGCTATTTTCTTTCACCGGTATAGCAAGTAGGTAACATGTAATCTAAAAATGCACATTTTTTTATAAGTGCGTGGTAGGATTTGAACCCAGCGCAACCTGATGAGTGGCTAAATTTGACAACACTAGGTTATCACTGCTATCCTGTTCCTACTTCATTAAAAAACATGTTACATGTGTATGTCTACACAAAACGTTAGGTAATAAACGATCACGTGGTTCAAATTCTTACAAAACCCCACATTTTAGTACTTTTCTAGATCGATAAATCAAATAAATGTTATGCTCTACCAATGATAAGGCATTTTAAATTGTACATGAAGGTCCATGATTACTTTTATACATTTAGGTGCCTTAAATCTAAATTCTGTTAGTTCTACATTTTATATTTTAATGGCACATGCGAATTTGACAACGTGTTCATAAATCTGTTCACACACTGTGTGATATATCTAGCTGAGTGTATCGTGTAGGCAGCGTCCACCCGAGGGTGCGACACCAGCCAGGGCGTAACGGCCGAACATCTATTTATTAGCCACCATTTCGGGCCATCGGACTATCGCGTGATTATGTAGGTCGAATACGACTGCCCTTAGATATTTATCATATTTAACTGTTTATCGCAAGCGTACCATGACGTAGCGGCATTATAAGTTACGGAAATGTTTCTTAAATAAGATAGTTTTCGTTTGACTACTTATGTCTTGGTCCCATATGAGAGCTTTAGTACTGTTTTTGAATAATTAAACAATAAAATTGTTGAGGAGGAAATGCATTATATCGTTCTATTTCAGGTATAACGTGTTTGTAAGGTAACATAATGAAAGGAAATAGAGTCGAGGTACCAATGCACTTTAGTTCATTCGTTTTATTTGCGATTTTTCGCTGTCGATGCATCCATCTAGTGTCAAGTGGATTTTAAAGATAGACTATTAGTTTTTCGCGCGCTCCCTTTCAGCTACGGTTTATTTGTGTTTATCGTGGGACTGTGAGGCCAGAGAATTTTTTATAACGTTAAGCAGAAATCGACCATGTTAAGCAAATATAATATGTAACAAGAAGTACATAAACATACGTACAGGAATTAGGCAAATGAATATTCAAACACTATATACGAGTATGTACATATGTACACTGCAAATATTTGTCAAATAAATATTTATAAAATGTCGAATAGGACAGAATAGATACCGATGGGATAGAATACTATTGCAATCTCTACTGGTATAAAAGGCAGACCCGTTGCTTTTCCTAAGGGAGTTTCGGAACACCGCGCGCGTGTCTGTTCACTACCCCATTAAAATCGTAGTACAATGATGCTTGCACTGGTTCTTAGCGACGGTAATAGACACTTCTCCAGTTTATTTTTATACGAGACGAGCAAGCATGCATTGAAGGATCACATTTTATACAAGCTTACACTAATATATGTACGAGTATATATGTATATGGATTTTGTTACAAAGACAATCTTATTTACTCGGTTAAGCTTGGACGGTTTTTAATAAGATAATTTACAGTACATATTTCACAGTTAATTGGTATGCAATTAAATAAACTCACAAATATTTTAACACCTAATGCGATAGTATAACAAATTTGTTTCAAGTGTACTGAAATAAAATATACATAGATTTACGATGTATGTATATAAAAGCACGAATAACTGACATATTATGCCAGACGATCATGTCGTTAACGAGGGCAAAACATTGTTCGATTAATTAAAGGTATTTCAGATGTAAAAGCCAGAAAATTAATACGCTTCGGTAATCGTACCTAAGGGTTTAAATCACAACTACAGTACAAAGGTATCAATTGACATAATTCGTAATTTCATAAACGAGATTTACTACCTCGGCCATCAACTGTTACCACTCGTATGTAATATTAATCACGGAGTCAATTGCATATCTTGAGAGTTTGAAATGAGACAGCAGAAGACGAAACCAACGGGGAATATTGTGAATTAAGTCATACATGGCGCCTCGTCAACAGTTGATTAGCGCGCAAAACAGTATGAATATTCCATATAGAGATTATATTTGGTAGTAACAGTCGCAAGTTCGTTCACACTGCCAGTCTGGCGGCTGCAGGCGACGTAGCTGAATAAACATGAAGCCGCGCACTCGCCAGTAACATATGCCCCGGCACAGCCTCTCGAGGTTACACACAAAATAAGATCTCACAACTGTAGCGCGTCCCACTGTCGACCGTGGATTCCTCACAATGAAAAACAGCTCCAAATTAACCATTTCCCATCATATCGGTTGTATTTATATGTTATTCTGATTACTACTTCTAGAATTGCGTTGGTAAAGATTTGAAAAACAGCACGAAAGCAGTCTGAGACACGTATTATATTGTCAATCCCGTTTTCAATGCCTCCATCATTTAACGTTTGCTCTAATTACTTACATTGTATGTTCTATATTATTTATTACATTATAAAACTACTTTCACTACACTAGTTAAGTAAATATATCACTGCTACCTGTTTCTACTGGATAATGCATGTTGATCTGTTCGTACAGGCCAGGTATTATTCTATAGTTCTTCAGCGTACTCAGCACTGTAGTGTCGGTAGAACACGCAAAGGGAGTCCAAGTCCCTTGCAGCCTTTCGGCAATCCTTGTCTTGTTGACGATTCGCTGCGCGCTTTTGAACGGAGTCAAATGGACTGAGTTATGGAATGGCTAGACTGGGAACTTGAACCGTTCGGGTGGCGATCTCGGGAATGACGGTATGTATGGTCGCATATCGTCAGGGGGAATCGGAGGGTGGAGGAAGAAGCACTACGCCTCTTCCAGGTGTCGGGCCCGTAGGAGCGTTGCGCTAGAAGGTCACCGGTACGTTCCGCTGGAAACACCGGAACCCTCCTGTAGCGCCGAGGAAAGCCACCGAGGGGGTTTTAGTGCGGTAAAATTCCCACATAACCCAGGATCACTCCCAGTGTACCGGGTATTGTTTGAAGTTTTACCCTCTTAAACAAATTAAATAAGGTCACTTACGAGTTATGATTACTGAGTGCCAAGTACCCTCAGAGATCTGTAATGTTAGTTCTTCATAATCATAATACTATTTGTATGTTAAATACTCAAAGCTCCCTGAAAACCGCGATAAAAATGTAAAACAGAATAATATTTAGGTTAATTATGACGATGACATTTGCAAATATTTTCATAAATATGGGTCTTCGATAGGTATCGATCTCACATTATTCAATACAGCAGATTCGGCGGACTGTGTGAACGACTGGATCAAGACACAAATCAATATACATAGAAACCAATGTAATGAGACAGCGCGAAAAGACCATAAAATATAAATCGTGTGAAGTCTGCCAACACGACCGCTAGCGAGGGAGATTATGGCAGAACCCTCTCATTATGAGAGAAGACCCATGTTCCAAAAATGAATTTATAAAAGGGTCGGAACTGAATGGAGATCATTTCTGGTTGTATTTCGAATATTTCGATGATATATTTCGATATTATAGCTTTATAGGAAAACGATATAGTCAAAGAGCGAGTTAATTAGTGCATAACGATGCAGACTGGCGCGAGATTCGCCGAATGGCGGTCATCGCTCTACTCATTTAAGGGGAAATTTGCAGTTTACACGACACGGCGTGCGACTTGTGATGTACATACGTACCTGCATAACGTGCTCGGTGGTATCCATAATACCTGTCCGGTTATAATATACGAGTATGTACACCTTGAGAATAAACCTTTTCTATAGTATTATAGGAAGTAAAAGCACAACATGCATACTTACACACACACAAACACACGAACTTTAATTTGATCTTTGGACTTTGGGCGTTATGCTTTGAAAAACTCATGACCTTTTAATTATACTATCTACTTGACGAACACGACTAATATCGTAATAGTACTATTGCTGGTCTTATAGTAAAAATGTTCACTTTTGAAATCCACTTTTTGGAGAGACAAAGGAAACCCATTCGGTTTTTATTCAGATTCACCGTCCATTTAATGAAAATTCTCAGAGTATTTTTTAAGCAGAAACCTTTTAAGTACGCTGAGGGTAAGTTCAGACTACGTACTATTTCTATCCTTTTGTTATTACAAATGCGCAATTGACAAATAATAATATTTGTTTACTCATTTTCAATTGTACATGTAGTTAGATTATTGTATTAAAATTATCAATTGACGTTTATTGATAAAGTTTACTGGTAACACATAGAGTTGTTAACAAAACTGATAACTAACGCAATGTAAAGATTCTTAAATCAAATTGCATTTTGCGAATGGTTCTAATTGGATAATAAAAATGAAAACGAGCGAATGTATTAAAATTATTAAGTTTAGTTTTCCAAAATACTTTAATATATTTATTGGATATATCTAAATAGACATTTTAAAGTGGAAGCTGTAGTACCTCACTTGCGAAGTCATCTGTCGAATAACGGCTCAAATACTTTCCACTTCGAACACTGAAGTGTAGTGGGCAAGAAAATACATTAATTATATATGAGACTCAGCTCAGGTCTGCACTTGTAGTTTCCCACTAGACATCGTATCGCCGTGAATATGAAGTATGTGTAGACTTTTGGATTTCGTTCTATACAATTATCCCTTAACATTTCTCCATGAAGTGGGATGATGATTTGCGGAACGCTCCAGACAGAATCTGGATACAGCAAACCGAGGATAGGGCACCATGGCGCTTCTTGGGGAGGATCATGTGCAGCAGTGGACTGAAATAGGCTGATGATGATTTCGTCATATTTTTAAAAATTATAACTACATAGTAAACGGTTCGAAAGAGAAAGTGTCCCTGCTGAACTTTCGGTTCCCTTGATAAAACATTGAAGCTACAGCTGAATAATGTTACGCAGGGTCAACATTTTGAAACAAGCTTTTAGAATGGACAATTTTATCGACGCGTTCGTTGCAAGTTCCTGCATGCAATTCAACTCTAAATAAGCGCATTAACTTTTAACTCGAGTTATATTTAAATTTACAATCCACGGTTACAAGTGGTCTTCGGTTCGACGTCACTGGTTGCACAGCACGGATACGATTGAGTCTTGTTACGCTCGTTTGTACACAGAATTGATATATACATACACATGTGTATATTGGCTATAGCTGCAATCGGACCTGCTCAATGCGGAATGTCAGAAATACGATTCAGTTGAAATGGACGAATTCTTTCAATAGTCAACGTCGCCAAAATGAATTTCGTGATACTCGTAGTAATGCCGGAGTTTAAACGCTCTCATAAATGTATCGCTCATTTGCCACTAGAGTGTAACATGACAAAAACACTATCCTTCAGGAAATAGTTTATAAAGTTTGAAATCATAATTATTCTATAAGTACTATAATGTTATATGACATATAAACTATTTCATTATATTACTCATATATTATTTATATGATATATTATAATAGTTATAGAATAATTATGATTTCAAACTGTCTGAACAGTTTGCCGAAAGATGGTGTTTTTGACATATTACAATCTAGTCACAAATGAGCGATAGGTATATCTTATCACGTTGTTATCTTTTATATCCAGAAGGGGAATATATAAAGGGGATATAAAGGTAATATATAAATTCATTAATTCCAATAATGTCCGAGCCGTGGACTCGACGCGATGGCGCTCGTTGGGGAAGGCTTATGTCCAACAGTGCACTAAGATAGGCTGATGATGGTTAACGAGAAGGCGCTGATCATCCATAGCACAGGGTATCTTAGGTAGGAATAACGATCAAACATTTTGAATGCTTTTCATGTCTTAAAATAAATAGATAGTGATTTTTAAATGTTATATGAAAATGCTGCTGACGAAACCGGCTGACTTAATATACTTCAATTCGAATATTAACGTGCTACATAAAAGAAATCCTATTATACAATGTAATGATAATAAATAACTTAAAAAAATTTATTACATAAAAAAAAATTGGTAGTAAGAATGAAGATGTACTCTGAAGTTCCTTTATGCATGTAGCTATCGGCCATATGTGGTTTTTTGGCTACGGGTTGCAATAGTTCAAAATTTTCAAAGGACACTTCACTTATAACTTTATAGTATTATTAATTTCTGTTTCCTTCTTCAAAATAACGGTTCTCGTTGATACTTAGGCATACGTACATAATTCAGTAAGCATTGAGTTATTTTTGAACTCTTTTCGCTTTACGAGTGGATTACATTCATCTCAAGTAGCAGAGACGTGTGTGCAGATAAGCTTTATTTGGAAACATTAAATGAATACAATGGCTCTATAATCCGATATGTCTGCCGAACATTGACGACTTACAGTGAATGAATACTTGATTAAACATATTTTCGTAATGTACATTATTCATAGATTAATAATATAATTTATCACCACGAGTAATTCCGTTGCGACGATAATATTTTAAATTAAATATCAAGCGAAACGAGGCTAGATAATTAGACTTGATATAGGAACTGTTTAAGTTCCATTTTTAAAATTTTATGGACCCAAAAATATTGAAAACGATCAGCCCTTTAAAGTCCGAACTCAAGTTTCCACCAGTTAACCGGTACATTTGCTTGGATCTAATGATTTAAAGGGGAACTTTAACTCGAAAAATATTGATTAATTTATTTTAATGTGCGAAAAACAGTATTAACCACGCAGTAGTTATTGTGGTGGATAAATCATTCTATTTTTGGTTAAAATTAAGTCAGACTTATAGCATACTTACGTTTGATTACATTACACATTTTCTAAGATTTAAATGCAATTGCGATGGACTTTTACTACATTAAATTGTATTCATTACCGTCGATATGATCTGTTTTATATTGGAAAATTATCTTTGATGTCGGTAACATTTCCACTCATTTTAATGTTTCAATGTATCAACAGTAATGATACACAAATGGGATATGCGGAGTTCTTATAAGTAGGTATTGATACCTTGAGAAAACTTAATTCACAATAACTTCAGGTCTATAAAACTTTTATACTTTCATAACTGAAGTGGACACCTTCGATGTGAATAAATGTTCCATTTAAAAACTGAGAATTTAAAAAGCAAGAAAATGTAGACCCATTAAAAAATATCTCGCTTTTATATTCCGACGAGATTTATGTAAATCATTTCCCTGTCGTATCGTACATGATAATTAATTAATAATTATCTAACAATGTTGAGAAACGCAGTAATTACATGTTCCTGAAATGCAAAATTAAATATATTTTAACTGATAAATTTACTTGATAATTTAATAGAAAATTATATAAAATACATTATATATATCAGGATCGAATCATAATTCGATCCTGTTTATAATCGATGGTATCTTTGCTATTATGATACACTTTTACGATTTCCATTCGAGGACGATCCTAGCTTACGTAAGAAGTGTAGACTAATATTAAAACGGCAAACTCTGCAACAAACAAAAAGGCACACGACAAACCACTCTAAGCAGCTAATACATAAAAAACTAAATACTAAAAACTAGAAAATATACGACAAATATTTAATTCTACTAACTAAATCTATACAGGGAGCATATGAAAAACATTCACAAACTTCGAGAGACCCGTCAATCCAATAATTCTAATATAATTTTTTTAACGGTTATTAATTGTGCTTCTACAATTTAGTACAATATTATAAATATTAACGTTTCAATTTCTTAAATGGAAAATATTGTATGTAAAAGTACTTTGAAGTATTACCTCGAATTAACTTCTATGAAATTTCATAATCACAGACTGGAAATGCGTCTCTACGTGCAGACGTAAGATGAGATGTTGTCAGTTCGCCTTATATTGACAGAAATCGATTTACCTACCGCAGTCCAAATAGCATCACGAGAACTTCAGAAAAAAAAATTACTTCGATATGCGAGACCGACACTTCAGTTCGATTTATATGCTTAAACTTCGTTTTTAATAACGAAACCTAACTATAAAATAAATCGGATAATACAACCTTTTGCTACTTTGAAACATTTTGTTCCGTACCTCTGATTACATACATAAGTCTGTACGTTAGACACTCGTATAATCGTTGTAAGTCAAAAATACACTCCATGTACTCGTACATTATCTTCTTTAGTTTCCAATTTCTTAAGCGTGAACTTTACCGCGCGTTGTCAAAACATAAATGGAAGCAAGAAAAGGTTAACCCTTTTAATGGTATTGGTTTTTTAGCGACTCTGTTTCATACAAAAGGGTCAAATGTACGAGTTAAGCTAGTGGGGTTCGTGAAAAATAAGATTGTATTTTTGGGTTCAGAGCTTTATACTAAAACTTGTAAATATGATTATACATTTAGAATAAAACACACATTTTATACCAAAAATTATAAACTAGCTATAGTAGAAAAAAAATCGCGAGATTACTCAAGCTCTACGGACGGTGTCTGCCGCGTTTTTGACATAATTTGCGCACTTTGCTTACCTTGTAAGGAACCCGGCGTTACGATTTAATAATACTACCAATAATAATAATTTGTACACGTACACAAAACGAGCACACGAGAACATGTAGATAGATTTGGTTCAGACACGGTGTGCTGTAGTAATAAAAGCTATTAAGGCTCTTTCAGATCGGCGTATTTTTAGCGCGCTTTACGCTCGTTTTGTCATACGCGTTGTATTTCGGGCTCCAATAAAATAAACGACGGCACACGCGTGACTACGCGAGTAAGCGTTCGTTTCGTGTCTTTTTTACATTTAACCTAACAAACAGGCAGATGGGCCCTCTGCTTCTAAGTGGTGACCGTCGCCTATGGACATTTGCAACACCCGAGGGGTAACCAAGCATCTGCCTCAGTGCAGTGTCAGGAAAGAGTCGTGGGCTGCTCGGGCGTATACGAGCGTAGCAGAGCGCGAACGCGCACTTAATTGTGCTTATCGCGCTTCTACGCGCGTGTAACAATGGACTTAACCGCCCTTAAAATACATCGGTCCGAAATCATTCTTAAATTCGTCATCAATGAACCTATAATACATCCATATTATGTATCATTATCGAAATGCATATTTTTATAATAACCATCGAGTAACCACACACGTATTGCGCAGATAATGACCACTAATTAAGTTGCTATAATATAATATAATAATATTAAAGCGTGGTGTATTAATATATATTAAATTATATTATAGTTCCGTATATGACAACCTTTAGTATGTGGATACAGGTGACGCATGAAAGATGACGTGTCCGAAAAGACGGATGGCACACACGAAGCTCCGACAGTGAGACTATCGTGTTTAGGTAACGATTTCAGCGAAAGCGTTTTTACGCGTATTATTTGTGTTAGGTGTCAGTCTGATATAAATCAGTGGCAAGCAAATATTGTTTGGTTTGAGCACAAACAAGTTAACGACTCAAAGGTTTTTATTCATACATAATAACGTTCTGTAATTATTGATTATGATTATTATTATTGTTATTGTACAGTCAGACCAAACTACATTATGGGTTAGACAGAGACCATCGACTGCCAAAATTAAAGCCCAAAAAAGTTCAAAAACGATTCAAAGGTATTTAAAATATAAAATTACGTTTTGTAATAAATGATTATTAATATTAATATTATACCACTTGTACAGTCGTACAGTCACACCAAATCCTTTGTAGGGCAGACAGAGAGTATCAAATACCAAATACCTATCACTATCATTATAAAACTGACGGGTACAACGTTAAGATATGTACATTGGAACCGCTAACACGCGGAGTGCATGAACGCAATACAATTGATGATATTATTGCACCTAATATAGTACTAATCACAATAAAAAATCTCTCAAACGATTGCAAACGACGGTGTGCTCACGCGATGGCTATACCCAGTGTATAACAGTAGATATACATATTGATTCATTACAGTTAGCGGCGTCACGGCCTTCCATTTGTCCCGCTAGGCGCGGCTGTGCACTACACGCTAGTGCGTTCTTTGTGGAGCTGACTAGTGCTACAGAACTAGAACACGCTGTAGTCATTACGCGACGTTTAATGTGTCCATCGGCTGATACGCATGTTCCCTTTCCCCAAACTGTTATAGCATGTTTACACTTGACAAATACGAATCGACTAGTCCTTCATTGAAGTCCAGTTTAAAAACGTTTACTTGACGCCTCGTTGGTCGACTGGTTGCAAGCGCGATTGCCGATCGGGAGGTCCAGGGTACAAATCCCAGGTCGGGTAGTGTTTGATTTTTCTAATTTAGAATTTCTAGTAGTGACTCTGAGTCTGGACTTGAGTCCGGTGTATGACAATAGGTTTACCATCTATTCCATGGGACTTAAACGTAACTGATAAAATGTGGGAGTGTACTACACTCCTATGCCTACCCCTTCGTGAATCACAGGCGTGATGTTACGTTTTTATCATTATGAGACAAAACATCGAAATCTAAAAGTAAAGACCGAAAGCGATGTGAAAAATCTAGTTACTTTTAATAGGTTACGTTAATGACACCGCACTTTGACGAAATTCGATTGTGTCGCTCGAGCGTACGTAGACGCGTAGTGTCTCCTAACACAACACAATGCGTTCCATTCCGCAAAACGGTCCCGACAGATGATTGCTTGTTCCTTATTCTGTCTGTGGCACTGTCCTCTCAACTTCGAATAGATTTCAGCAAATTGAGATTTTGCACAACACATACATTGAATGAAATTTAAAATACCATCGATATAAATTTTTGTTTTCATTAACTCCATAAGCGCCTCTTGTATGTGGGTCGAGAGAGAAAAGTGGGAAAAATTTCGCGGCGCATTTTCCCGTTCGTTAGGTACGTTCGTTGGAAACTTACGTACGTTCGAAACTGTTTACAAGATTATAACATAATAAAAACAAAATTATTTTCATAGCAAAATATATAGGTACATATTTGCTTTGCATGCTTTGTCTTTGTTAGGAATTTTCCGACATACATATGTATGTTTGTCAAATATCTCTTTGAAAGTTCTAACAATGTCGCAACCATTTGACATAGAGATATTATATTCTTGCGAAATTAGTTAGATGTTTTTGCTTTGCTGCAGATAGAATTAATGATTAAAACAATATTGATCTGCACTGCCATGCAATTTTCTCTGTAATCGACAAAACGCTAAAAATTTAAATTCAATAATATCTTTTGAAATATATTTAACCATACGATTTGAGATTTAAAAAGTACTTTTGTATAATTAATATTTAAAGCTTTATACAGGGTTAATTAAATAAAACGGTCCAATAAATTTCATGTGATAAAAATACAAATTATAATCAATCATCATAAAAAGGTGGACACCTTAAAACATTTGAGTTCACTTAGAGAATTGACGAGTCTCTCTAAAACTTACAGATACATTTCTACTGAATAATCAACGTGGAAAAAAGGCAATACAAAAACACAAGATTGATTTACTCACCTTTAATTAGGATAGTTGAAGGTGTTGCACAAGTCACGACTGGAGCCGCCGCGAACATTAACTGTAAAGAAAAAACTTTTTTTAAAGAAAAAGACAGCAAGTAAAATTTCATACCGACAAAAATTTGAACATAGTGGTTGAATTTTCGTGCCACGTTCCTCTTTTCCGAGTTTCACTCCTTGCTTTGGAAATGTTTGATGTTAAAATAAGTAATCGGTCTGTTTTCCATTTTTCGAAATTAATTGGAGAACGGCGGAGTATCTGGCGTTAATATTTCGGGGTCGTGCTGACTGGTTGACGACAAGTTTTTAAAAGAATTATTTTATGAATGTTCGATGATCGATTTTAGTAGGAAAATATATACAGCAGTTAACAATATCATACGTAAAATTTAGTTAACAGTATAGGTACTCTCTAAATTCACATAATCAGAAAAAGCATACGCAAAACTCAACACCTTTTTAAAGCGACATTTCTTTGAAATTTCTTATCTAGAATCTAATCACAAGGCATGTCTCAAGTCACTACGAAATGTAGTCTGTAGAAAAATATTATGTACGTATTTGTCCACGTAATAATGTCTTAGAGCTCAACGCAACCTCAATATTTATCGTTTAAATGATAGCCCATTAGAGTCGCCGCCTATTGTCTTGTAAGTCTATTGAGTGAGAAAATGAAAAGACAAGACATTTGTTATTCTCGTTATTATAATAATAATAGTTACTGTCATTAACACGTCAAATAACTTTTTAAAACTTTTCATAACGGTGACCAATTTGAGAAGCTCTTGGCATTGATATGATGGACGTATTGAAATATTTTAATGATTATGTTGAATTAATGAAATTAATAAGAAACCAACGTTACTTTGGTAATGTACTTGGAAAGGTTATTCGTAATGTATGTAACAAAGATTATGAAATTTTTACGATAACGACAACGTCACAGCAATGAATAATTAATCGAATCATACTGAATTATGGCAGTGAAACCATTAGCGAATATGCAACGTTACGAATTTCGAGAGATAAGCAAACTGACCAGACCGTTTCCCTTAAGGATAATATGATTACTTGACTCGCAGCTACTAGTAGCGGGCGCGTAATGAGACACGGTTTCGATAACTTAGAGACTCTCGCACACACTCACTCAGATACACGTTCAGACAGACTTATCAAAAGAGATCATGATATGTTACATGGAACTTCCCAAACCGCTGTATAAATTTGTGATTAGCAAGCAAACGTTCAGATTTCAAAACCGTCTTTGTATTTTGATGTCGTTGTATAGAAGAAAAAAGATCAAATTTGTATTGTGATTTTTGATGTAAGCTTGTAAAGAAAATGCTGGAGTATTGTTTTAATATCACATTTAATATTATTATATAAAAATATACATATTAATGACTGTCTTCTTATGTGAATGTGCGCATAAAACAACACATAAAAACTAAAATACGTAATATTTCAAATAACTATAAAACTGAAAAAAAAATGTAACATATCGCCTGTAATCCCCGAAAGAGTAAACAGAGCAGTGTAGTATGTTACATTCCCATGTTTCACCAGTTACGAAATAGGTGGGGAAGCTATTGCCATACAACGGGTACAGATCCAGACTCCGAGTCAGTAATGGAAATTCTAAATAACAAAAATCCCATAGTACCTGACTAACCTGACAAACCCAGGACCTCACGATCGGCAGTCGAGCTTGCAACCACTCGACCAACCAGGCAGTTAATAATAGAACAATCCTTACAATTCACGATTTTATTTTTATTTTACACGCACTAGAATATGATACTTTTATTAAAATACAACCAATAGGCCTCGTTTCAATATTCTCTTCCGGGAAATTTTAAAACGCATACAAGCGTTTTCAATTATTACAGTATCAACATACCTACGTTTTACTGGAATTTCAATTTCAACTGAAATTGTTTCCAATACATGTAATTATGTACTATCCTCGTCATGATGAAATTAAACAAGCGATAGTAGCGAGATCAGAATTTACACTTAACACCATCAGTGATGGAACGAATATTCGCATTCGCGTTCGCGGATATTCGCATTATTTTGCGCATTCGCATTCGGAAAATTTCTGCAAATGTTTCGTGAACATGAATATCAGAAAAAAAAAACAATTTGAAGATAATAGTAGGTTAATAAAATCAAAATCCGTTCATTTGTTATGTTTTTTAATGCAAGAAAAAGTAACTTAACCACGTAATCAACTTATCAGTTTCACTCTATCAGTTGGTAAAGTTCAAAAAATGACATTCGTTACAGCACTAAATACCATCACTCAAAACTTCATCAACGTACTGAACCGACGGGAAAGATGGACATCTCTTACACGTATTTTTCGATGCAGGTTTTATAGTCTTGCGTTGAGAGTACGCCTCGTTGGGCTGACGCGCCTGCAAGCGTTAGGTGCTAGTTTACGTAAAAACATGCTGAGGCTCGCTGAAAATAAACGCACGTCCCTATATTCGTCCATGACACACGCGTTATCATATGTGTATCCATGTTATAATGAACACTATGGAATTAAGTGTTGAATAGAATCGTCATTACAGAGAAAATTACACTACACACTCAATACATCAACGAGCTCTTTTACATCCATTAACAACGCCGTTAGTTGATATATCAAATTGTTATAACGCCTTGACAATCGTAACTTCCAATCCTGAAATAGTATTGAGTGTATCAGATTGACGATCCGAATCGCGTTTGTATCTAGAGATTAAAATAGTCGAACAGTAGCTAAATCAAAAATGACTGGATGGATCTATGTATGTACGTATATGTGTAGATTGTGAACAAAATATTTTTCAACGACCGAATATATTTGATCTGATCTGACGGAAGAATCAGTTCAGTTGTATAATAATAAATTTTATTTTCTATAGTTCCGTATAAATATCGCTCGGGTGTAATAGCAGCCGATTTAAACTATTTTTCATTCCAGGAAACTTGATCAAACAGCAATCCAGCTAGCGGTTTCTATTTGCTGGCAGGCTAGCAAGTCTCAATTTGTTAGCGAAAAACCGTCTTTTTTCGAGTTATCCGATATGTTCGATTTTTAAAATCACGTCATGGTAATTTTTGGTCGCCGTCACATATGAGACTTGAGGGGCAATCATAATAACAAAAGCTTTAAATATTAATATACTTTACGAAATGAATTACTTCTACGGTGCAAATTTTATGAGATATTATATTAATAGGTTGAAAATCGATTTATTACCGGTTAATAATTTAATTTATAGGTAGTACGGACTGGCTAGCGAGTTATGTTCCATATTAAAAAATTAATGATATAAACTAAACCATACCGCCTGCTTGTTAGCGGTCAGGCTATCCTCTTCCATTTTAATTCGTGAAATTGGAATACAATATTAGAATATAGTAAATATTTATTACCAAAATAGGTTGAATACTAACATATGTTAACATATATATTATACTGAATATTCCTACAACTACGACTGGATATTTTACCCATATGTAACGTCACGAGAGAAAGATAATGAACATGAAATCGACAAAACCAGTTAAAGTACAAAAATAATAATATAAGTACATGATTAACCAGATACATTTGCAAAAAATATATGTGGTTGTACGCGACTGTTGCATAAATTGATTAGTCTGCACACCGTGAAAGTATCCATAGCTGGATGACACCTACCCGTTATTCTGTCCAGATAACCACCAAACTCGACGACGAAAAGGTGTAGGGGATTTTAGAAATTAATACACGTGTCGACGTTGGCATGTCGTTTGCAGAGTTTTTACGATGTGACCGTTAGTTCGTTTGAAGTTAAAAATCGTAAATATACATCCGTTCAGTCTTCAGAAGAGACTAATTTCTGAAAATGGGTTTGTATGTTAATTCATTAATTTAAACTTCATTTCAATTGGAAGTTGCCTGTATCAAAGATAATTTCGTCAAGGTAAAGAGAGAAAGCAGAACAGAAAACAAAACAATTGCAATTTTGAACGAGAATATTCGCGGCATTACAGATAAATATGTATGTATGTATAGGCATTCAACGAAATGATTTTATCGGACGGGATGCAATATCGAAAATGTACTGAGTAGTTAACTGTAATACATTTGGGAAACAGAATCGCAATATTTACAGTGCCTGCCCTTTGGCGCTGTGCTGTCAAAGACCTCAATTTCGATTATTTGCAGAGTTCAGCATTGCAAACTGGGCTCTGAAAAAACATTTTGGTTGCCATGGTGTCAGTATGCACAACGAACCATTTATGATGTTGACTGATGTCGTGTCGTATCTGAGGATTCACAGTGCAAATTTATTTGCCAGGAAAGCATATCGCACCAGCAGATGTCAATAATGAGCTGTCTCAGACGATTTCACGCATCACGCGCACAAATACACCCATATGCACATGTGCACACACACACACACATATACATACAAGGTTCAAAGGTATATTTAATAATAATTATTATGCTGTTCGCTAAATTTAGTAACTAGGAATTAGCCACATGTTGAGTTAATTGCAGTTACATTCATAAGTCTTTCCAAGAACCGATTTACTCGATACAATGATATATTCATTTTCATAAACTTTTATTACCTGATGCAGGATCTATGTCAAGTGCATTATATTTAGGAGCATAATATATTGTGAAGTTACACGAATGAACGTTTGAACAAAACGAGACATTCCAGGTACATTCATAGGTCACAGTACATATTTACCCAAGAACTAGCCTCCCACTTGAGACGTTCTGAGCGAAGGGACAAACACACTTTCATCCAACTCCGAAATAACTGTACCATTTTTATGTTTGATACTTTAACAAAGATAACTCCTAACTATATTTATTTTTTTCCTTCAAATATACATATATTGTTCATACAATAATTTTATAAAAAAATCTACATTAACATAAAGAGAGGCATGAATTATAAAGTAAACATTAACACGCGTAACTATATTTATCTCGGGTATGTTAGAAACAGTGAGAATTCTATATTTCTCGTTTCCGTTTTAAGGCACGAGACTTTTCAAAGGGATTATTGCTGTTGTCCTGAGAGCGCAGTCTCCACTTGCATTTTGAGCACGATTTTCAGCAACGTTATTTGTGTTTCAAACAGCTTTGCGTGTTCCTTGGTGCGGTACTGGAAATATTATACTGCATAATATTTTAATCGAGGCTACTGTTCCGCTGTACACTAATTGGTAGTTTCCAGAGAGGCGAGAGGAATTTACGAAATTGAAAACGTGCATAGTGAAATACACTACCTATTTTAAAATACTCATACTTCGACTAATACAATTTTATTATTTCTACACTATCAAAAGCATTATAGGTATAAATATACATCATCAAATGGTAACAAGCCATCAACTGAACAGAAACAAATACCACTGGAGAAACGTTCCAATTCAATAAACACGGCGAAGTGAACACAAAGAGCTCACTGGTGACAAACTGGCACCTAGCAGCGTAGCCGCAACAATCACTTGAGCGCCGCAATCCTCGCAGTTCGCGGCCTATTGGTCCCTGAAGGGAGTCTGAGTGGCGATGATGTTGCATTGAATCGGATTGAGTGTTCTGTAACACCGCTGAAATACACCACCGAACACAAACGCGTGCGAACACGTGGTAAATATCGGTGTATTTACCACGAGTTCGCACCGTGTTCGTGTTCGCACAAAGCTCGAAGTATCCTCGTATTCAGATAGGTGTGCTTCCATTCCAACTGTCGATTTGATTTCAATTTCCACTCATACATAGGTACTTCATAGAACTGCTAGTACATTGTATGGTTATTATAATATAATAAGGATATTACAATTGACTAGTGAGACAATGAAGAATTAATTCATCAATAAATTCGTCAAAATTTCACTGTTGTGTTTATCAGAGCAGAATCACAGTAGTGATATTGAATGTTCTCTGAGCCGCTCGCCCGGGGCTTCTTCGATTGTAAACGATGCGTTTTCGGACGAATAGTTCCGGTGCAATCCGGCCCAAACAATGCTGCAGCGGAGGTCTTATATCCGGCTTTGTGTTCAGACGTTCTAGGATTGTACATGAACCTTTAGGTATTATGTAACAGGCGCTGGTATTAAGGTTGCAGCACTCGATCTCTAACATTATTAAATTATTATAATAGACATATTATAACTATTTCCGCGGATTTAACAAACAAATTTTTCGCTTTAGTTAGTCGCAATTTCACAAAATACAATTATGTCTATACCTAAATAAAATTCATAGTCTATTATGAATTATATCAGGTAATTAAAAATGAGAAAATGATTTTTTAATAAAAAATTAATTAATTAATATTTAAGCAATACTAACGAATTACCCTCAGTCCCGCTAAGTACCTATATATACAATAACGAGTGAAGTATGAAGTATGCTTTTCCAACTGGCTTTTCCCATCTACAAAGACTCACTGTACACCAGTTAGTCGCACTTTTAAGTTAAGACTTTCTTATTCCAATGCTCAAATTGTATGGAGGTCATATTATTATACGCGGCCTGAAACTCTATATAAATAATCGATATGAAGAGCTGAGGTTTAGATTGTTACATACCAGTACGTGTTTTTGATCCATGTATAATATACGCTGTACAGAGGACAGTAACTGTGTCAAATAAGTTTTCATTATTTGGGTAATAATAATACTCATATAGCGGGTAAGGACCAACGTATGAGACACATCGACACAATATCTTACTACACCCACACTAAGAACTGCAAGCTACGGAACTATATACAATTTGCTTGGTAGCGTAATAAAAATGGAATTTGAATTTAATCAAATTACGAGTAAATTTGTTTTTATTTTCACCGAGCAAGTTACTTCTCCGTCCCGAGAGTTTTCCACTAAGGTACACACACAAGGTACATACATATGTATGTCTCGGTTTACTTTTTATACGTTCGTTTCACTTCTTCTTGTTTCTATTTTCTAGTACATTACCTCACTGTAATATAAAACTTTGAGGTGAGTCTAGCAAAACTAATATCAGTTGAAAGGAGCGCTAAGATGAAAAATGTATGAGATTATTACGATGACAGTTTAATTATTACTTTGACGAGTCTATTTTATCATCACCAGTCTTTGTATGCCCACTGCTGGACATAGGCCTCCCATAAACGGCGCCACGCCTTCCGGTCCTGCGAAAAATCTATTTAATATACGGAATCTCGAAATGCACTCGCTGAGTACAATAGCGATGCGAGAGTTATGTAAGGCATCGCAAGACAGATTATTAGACGACATTAGCGCTGATTCAGTACCGACTGTTGGAGAGACGCTGACACTGCATGAACTTCGAGACAATAGAATTGCATTTCAACAGTAACAAGAAATTCCCTTTGAGATTGTCTGCAGCTGCAATAGACAGATGAAAAGCGATAAAGCGGCGCTCGAATGTGAATTTAAGGAAAATTGCACTAAGAAAGTTTTCACAGTTGATTGATCCAATCAACCAATCCAATGACATTCATACTAGTCATGAAGGGATCTAGAATAAAGTAAGTAATAAAGTATATTTAGTATAGGTACTAAGACAATTAAGTCACGTACTAGCTGTATTTGTACCATTGTGTTATGCGTCTGCGCGAGGTTCTTGCCAAAAGTCTAATTGCGCATTAAACGCTACAATTTTGTGCTTGACGCGTGCAACGCAGCACACAAATCCAAGCGTGTTTACTGGTTATTAAATTATTCATATACAATATTTTCTTTTATTCTTTCATTCTTTCATATTTTCAGTTATTGATTTTATAAATGTCAAGTAATGTGTCCTTTGCTAAGTATCTCAGTATTGAGTATCAACATAGTTGGGATGACGATCTGCGAAAAACTGCAGGCAGATGCTGGATGCGGCAAGACGAGGACATTGGGGGAGGCCTACGTTGAGCAGTGGACTGAGATAGGCTGATGATGATGATGATGATGATAGTTGAGAACGTAAAGTTACAAGTAATGTAATAATTACTGCGTATTTCACGAGAATCTTTTTGAATTAGAAGAATATTCTGATTTAAAAAAAATATTTACATTTATTAAATTAAACATTTAATATATATACACACACTCACACACATTCTCACACACATTCTCACACACTTACACACATTCTCACACACTCACATACAAGTACACACAAAATTCAATTTCAATTTCAAAAGTTTTTATTCATTGTAAGATATATATGTATAAATGCCATAACAAATCTTATACATCATCATCTTATTCATCGGCTTTGAACGCCTTTTGTAGGCTTATGTACACGCTTAGGCACACGCATATATGTACATATAAAGTAAATGCAGCATTAAATTAGGTTACTTAAAAAAACGTAACTGTTTTGTTTTAAGGTTCATTTCCGCTAACGTTCCGTCGATCCTTTGACAAAAACGTTCGACACGAACAGGCACAAAGGCCAACACTGTGACCTGACTTCGATATCGTTACACGTCCGAGCTCGCCCCGATCGTCGGGCGTTTCTATTAACAAATAACACAATCGATGTTTCTTCGCCGCTGTTTTTTCACTTATATTCACATAAGTTAATACCACATTTTTAAAATATATATTGATTGTACTGGGAATGACTAGACACGGCAAATGGTTAATATTTTCACCGACCATAGAATTACAAATCACAGGAGAGGCCAGTTTAACTTTCATTACATTGAATAGATCTTACTATGTGATATGGCGTACGGCCGTACGTTAGTGCCATCGCATTAAATTGTCAACAATACTAGGCCTTTAGTATATTGCAACTGTGCAAGTTTAAGAGCAGACATTTTAAAAGCCAAACATCAAAATCAAAGTTAATCTTTTTTATTCTGATTCGACAAAAAACATTCTTAACTGTATAACATTGCTAAAACAACTTCATAATTGGATTTACAAACTTTGAAGCCCACGATTTTAGCAACATAATTCAGTAAAGCGCCTTTTTGACACATGAGTACTAATATATACACGTTGGGAACTGAACAACTTTGTAATTACATTCTGTAACTGTCCATTTTCATAGCCGTCGTGATAATAAACATACAACGCTGAGGGTTTCAAAAAATATTAATATCCCTATTTTTGCCTACAATGTTGCGTATTTAAATTACCTGACATCGCGGCTGTTGCTGGAAAACATACAGATCAACTTTGTAATTGCCTTATTATTTGTGTCCGCACGAATGTTGAGAGAGAGATACCAAAGTAATGTAACAGAGAAAAAGCAATTGAATGAACAGAAGTCGATTGTCCACAGTGTGACCACAGCAAAACTAATGCTTAGTTGTTATTTTAGCATTTAAGGCTCAAGCATAATTCTGGATTGTGAAACAAAAACATTAATCATTCTATAGCACATTTTGAAACTCACTTTCTATATCGAATATTCAGACTCCTTAGCGTTTTGGAGATGATTCAAATAGAATATATGTATAATATCAGTTGCCAATGTAGATGACTTGGAGTATTATTTGACAAGTCTGACTTATACAAATTTTTAAATGTTTAAATGAACTACAGACCAGCATAGGTATGTTAAATGGATTTTGGTAATTGTAAATGAAGAATCTCATTGATAAACTTTAAGAAGTATTCTTTAATACTCTTTGAGATCTATCCTAGGAGAGTTATAAATTTCGTACATGTATATGTTACGTTGAAACGTCTATGTCTCAATCTCTCTACCCATCACACCCACGGGATGGAACGAAGCAATAACACACAAGATTTACGGTGGTAAATCGCCAGCAGAAACTTGGTCAAATGTTTTTGGAAAATAACAAATGTAATTACATAATTTATCAGTAATACCAGTAGGTACTTGCCAGTCAGTTAGTTCATAATGCTCTTGCATAATTTAATTGTCTGTGGGGTACGCAAATTTATTTATTAAATTTAACATATGCATATCTAAATTTATTAGAATTATTATTTGCATACCACCACGCCGTGCCCCTGATGGGGTAAGTAAAGAGCACAGAGTGCCAAATATCTTTTTTCTTACAGAAGTGAGTAGAGCATTATTTAATTCCATACTAAATTATGTTCGTACACTTGTGTGAAATACTATCGAGTAAATTTGTATGAGATAGAAGTACGAGAGCAGAGCAAGTTCGTAACGGCATCGCTAACTTCGGCCGCACCGTGGCCGCCACTGACTTATACGGCGTAGAACTTCCGTGTAACACAAATGTTCAAATGTTTAAGGCACTGGAGTTACAAAACAGCACTGTCGCAGTTTACAACTTTGAGGCGTGTAACGGCTTAGGAGTCCATTTTATTTGTGTATATAAGAATGTCTGTTTGATAGCGCACCAGGCGCGTGATGTCAAGGCTAGTGGTACTCTCGACACGTCTGCCTAGTTCAGTTGCTGCCGAACTCTCAAAATCAACACATCTTCTGTAACAACTTTGTCCACACTTGATTACAATAACCTACTTATCTACTACTAAAGTGTACTAAAACACCATAAACCGTGAACAAAGGAGACCATTAGGGTAATTTAGGCCCAAACTATATGTTTATAGCCCCATATTACCCACGTAAACTGGTAACACTTCAATTATAATATAGCGGCCGTCTTTGCACTCCTACTCACCGTCGCTTACCTAGTCACTACATGATGCACTACATATGTACTAAGGCGTATGAAGTGCACTATGTACTTAAAATGTCAACTCATTGTTAATAATCATAGTCATGTACATATATCTTTAGTGGCACATATCACGAGTTTTATGTTATTTGTGTGTTTATAGCAATATAAAATATGTAAATAAAAAGAATAATGGCAGCGATATTCAATAGATAATTATGAGGGGAGGCAGAGGCTCGTTGTCTATAGATTTACATGGTCGTTCTACCTTTCATGTCCTATGGAGCTGAGACATGGACACTGACGGTGCGACTGGTCCACCAGTTTAAGGTCGCTCAGCGAGCTATGGAAAAGACTATGCTCGCATCGCATGATCGCATCAGAAATGAGACGATCCGACAGAGAACCAACGTTATCCACATAGCTCAAAGGAATAGTAAGCTGAAGTGGCAGTGGGCTGGTCACATCTGTCGGAGAACCGATAACCGGTGGAGCTGACGTGTTCTGGAGTGGAGACCGCGATTTGGCAAACGTAACGTAGGACGCCCTCCAGCTAGGTGGAGTGACGATATATGCAAAGTGGCTGGCAGTGGTTGGATGCACAGAGTTGAAGATCGAGCTCAATGGCGTTCCCATGGGGAGGCCTATGTCTAACGGAGAATGGGAGTAGGTTGATGATGATGATACATAGTTGGGATTTGTGCCCGGTATATGGCAATAGGTCGTCCCCTGTTCTACGGCTCGACGTAGAATTTTACACGTGAATCTTGGTACTGAACTAAACTCATCTGCCTCTTCTGGCGTGGTTGTAAGAAAATTGTATTAAATGATAATGATGAATCATCATTGTCATCGATGCTGCACTTAATAAAATGAATATTCAGTAATAAATTAAGGTATTCGATAGTTAAGGAAATTGCACTATCCTAAGGAATCTAAAAGTAGTTTAGTTAATTGAACCGTCATAATTTAAGTTACATGTCATTAAAGAATATTTGACCAATAGGCCCCAGTTTCCCCAGTTCGTTTTCTTGTAATACAGTAAATTTAAATTTTCTCCTATTACTGCGTGTAGAATTGTTGTAAAGGACATCAAACATGAGCTTTATTAATAAAGTTGCTTTAGTTACAGGCGCTGGTTCTGGTATAGGAGCTGCTGTTGCAGTCAGTTTTGCCAAGGAAGGTGCCAAAGTGGTATTAGTAGATGTAGACGACATCAAACTTGAAAATGTTGCCGCAAAGTGCGAGAAGCAGGGACCTGAACCCCTTGTGATCAGAACGGATATAACTAAAGATGGAGAAGTGAAAAATATGATAAAGCAATGCATTACACATTTCGGTAAATTAGACATATTGGTGAACAACGCTGGTGTGATACGATTCGGCTGTCTCACTGATGGAAACATGATGGAAGTGTACGACGAGCTGATGAACACGAACGTTCGAGCACACGTGCATGTAACTAGTGTGGCAGTGAAACATATTATTAAAACGAAAGGCAATATAATAAACATTTCGAGTGCTGCTGCAAGAACTACTCTCTTATTCGAGAGTCTTTCACCGTATTATATATCAAAGGCGGCCTTGAATCGATTTACGACCTGCTCAGCAAAGGAGTTGTCTCAATACGGTGTGAGAGTGAACGCTGTAAGTCCTGGACCTGTCAACACCGATATTATGACAAATGCTGGATTTACGACTCGGTTGGATTCAATGAAATCAGCTCTTGGAAAGATTGCAGAGCCCGAAGAGGTAGCTGACGTTGTGCTGTTTTTAGCTAGTGATAAGGCTAAAAGTATAACGGGTGCAAATTATCTGTTAGACAATGGTTTTCTTTTAATGTAGCATGTAACATTATATGTGTTCCTTCCTATATTTAAGGGCTGCTTTTATTTTCTGCTTTGAGCAAATGAGGGCTAACGGTGATTGCCGGTAGAAATAAATATTGTAGTGTTGTATATTCCCTAATCTAAATTGAATAATGCATTAATAAGTTAACTTTTTTATCTTTAAATTAATAGTAATGGGTTGTAGTATAGATGTGTGCCCGGTGTACGGCACTCACCATCTAGTTCCTAGTGGGACGAGGGAGTGAGATATGCAGAGGAGCGTAATACATTCTTCTGCCTACCTCTTCGGTGATTACAGGTGTGATAACATTTAATATTTATTATAGTGATAGATTGTCTTAATCCTCTTTATTTCGAGAGACGACTTGAGCCCAAAAGCAATACGGTAATAGGTTTGATGACAAAGATTATGACGATGTCATATACGAGTATCCATATGTACAAGAGCTAACACGACGGTTGTTTGAAGAAGTGGGTGTGACCTTTTGCTTAAAAAAAGTATGATTACTAAGAGATTTGTAATTGCAACGATGAGTACCAACTTACATGTTTCTGTGAATAATATTGCTATAACAGGCGCTGCAACAGCTATATAAATATTATCGTTAATTAAACGGTAGCGATTTTAATTTTGGCATTTTTCTATGAGCCTGGAATTCAAAACCTGTAAGTTTTCACATTTAAATGCACATCTTAGAGATTTCCATAATGTTCTCTAAGTATACTTAGGTACTGAATTTTACAAATCTGTTATTGATCAATGTGGTAGTCCATTGCCTTACCACTTTCAATTTAGAGGGAAACTAAACATGCAATCTTAAAAAAAAAATTGGTAACAATTACGTCATTGTTATTTATTTTTAATTTGACTTTTAATTTACTTTTAATTACGAGGATTTCAATTATTTCTTTAGTTGATTGATGTACATAATGTAAAGGATGAGCTTGCTCAATATATGTCAATAAACAATTAGCTGCTTTCTAAGTATTATTAGAATCTGAAAATATCTCTTATGACTATAGTTTTATCAGGTTATAAAACACACAGCATGACTCGCACATATTTCATTATCATGCTCTCGATCTCAGTTATAGCGAATAATATGATAATTTTAAATTTCTACATATCATCGTGTATTTAGGGTTGCCTTCCATGGATACAAACTCGAAACACTTGAAACAGGAAAATGAAATGTAAGGCTATTGTTGCTCTTAATATTTTTATAATGGCAACTTTTATTGTAGAGGTAAACTGTAACTAGTTAAAAGAAAAAAGGTATAATGGCTAAGTCTCAAGATAAGACACAATCTTTGTATATATCTTTCTATAACAGAACATACCGTCATATTCATATAGGAGTACTCACCTCTTCGGCCTCAGTGTTTATGTTACTTATAGTCTTTCTGTGAAAACAGCGCAAGGTCTCGTGTCGACGTTGTTACTCATACGGTTCAACTATTGTTGTATGTGTGAATTCTTATTTTAGTATGTTTGTATATAAACAAAACAGATAAATATGTGCGTGTAATAATTTATCAACCACGTAACGTAACATCACTCTTGTAATCCTCTAAGAGGTAGGCAGAGGAGTGTAGTGCACTCTCACGTTTGACCAATTACGTTTACTTTCCATTTAGGAATATGTAGTGAATCAATTGCCATGCACCATGCATTCAGATCCAGAATCTGCGCCACTACAAAACACTTCAAGATAGAGTAATCCAATAGTACTCGACCAAGGGATCGAACCCAGGACCTCTCGATCAGTAGTCATGCTTGCAATTGTATGCTTGAGGCAATCATTATTTATAATCAGGTACAAAATAAATACGTGGAATAAGAATGCACGTAGTTTTGATAATTTACTTAGTATTAATTTATCAATACTTGTAGGAATCAAGGGCACCGGACAATTATATTAACGACTTACCATATACGAGGTGTGAATATCATGTGGTCGTATTGAGTTTTTATATATATTTTTTTAATGACGATTGAACGTCGGTATTCGCATGACGTCATGTCTGTGCTTATCTACATCGAGTTGCTGAAGTACAAATATAGTAACAATAATTAGTGCCGTAGCAACGCATTACGATAAGTATACACTTCATGCATCAGTGTGGGGAGGCTGGGTTTAGTGGTCTATACACAAAGATTGACAGAAGTTACAAATGAAATTGTTGCGTTATACAATTACCGACAAAAAGAATCACGGTGCCGTTAATATCAAACTTAGTTTAGAAAGTAGAAACTCAGTTAAACAAGAACTTGTTGGAGAAAAGTGACAACACTGTCGCCGTTGTACTTTGGTCAAATTATTGCTCGTGTTCAAATACATATATGTAAATATAAGATTTTGATCGTGATACATATTATTTCTTAAAGGCGCCTTTGGAACGCAGTTCCTTAACGCGGCGTGCAGTAGGCGTTAAGTCGCTGAAATAATTACGTAAGGAAATATTTTATAATATGTATTATGCGTTACTGTGCAGTGGTAGCCTAGTGGTTAAGAATTCAGCCTCTCATTCCGGGGGTCCTGGGTTCAAATCCATGGCGCGCACC
>DWME01001068.1:0-27229 GCA_018244795.1 Parelbella ahira ahira
CGAAACAAGGCCGATATATGTGTAAATTACCTACGTTTTAATTATAATTAGGTGCGCCTTTAATTTTAACTCATTGACTTTCACGTAATTCCTCATTTTTAGCCAAGATAGCGATCACAGCACAAACTTAATTTACTCCATCATAATACTTAGTAAATAAGTCAATAATATATACTTTTTAGTTAAGCGACTGTTGATGATAATTATATAAAATAATTATATATGTTTTTTATTCAGCGTAAATAGAAATGAAGAGAACAATTTTGATATTCGTTGTAAATCGTATTTGATTATGTCCACCATTTTGTATAGAGTATATTGTTTGTCTTGCACAATCATTGAAATTATTATCATACTACATACGCAAAATATCGCGCGGTGACGTAATGCCGGATATCGAGTTTAAGAATTTTCATTATTATATGACATCTAATTTATTGATGTCCCATCAGTGACCTGGACTCGCCCTTTAGTTTTAATCAAGCGATAATTGTATTTTCATTTTGTTTTTTCATTATTTCTTATTAAAACATAACTAAAAATACGTTCCTCATCGATTGTTACCGTTATATTTAACGTTTAACTCAAATAAATATATGTATAAAAGTTGTCTTACTATAACACATTTCGTGACCATCGTTAAACATTATAAAATTATGTATCGGGCAAGAGCTCATCAAGAATGACTTTAAATAGATGCAAAACTACTTTGACTTAAGAAAAAACACATGAAACGTTATCATGTCATTATACCCGGTGTCTTATGTGTCAAATAAGACTATTCAGATAATTCATAGTTATGCTGTTACATAAAATTTCGTCCTGTGTAAAATTCGTCACGGACGACGTCATATGTCATTGCGTTTATAATACTATATTATAGCAAAGTACCACAGACTGGAGCTATACTATATTATATACCTTTGCGGTCATTTTCTACCCAATAATATGACTTGCTACACCAAGATATGTCTTGCTATGCCTGTTCGCATAATTTCACGATGAAAGAGATATGTACATACTATAGCGACATGCGCGGTCGCTCAAACATTACTATACAAAGTATATTGTAATATATCACAATATACATACCTCGTTATAATGTATATTATAGCTCAATCTGTGTTTACTTCAAATCGAAGTGGAAAATAATGGGAAAATATTTGATAGGTGTGACGTGAAGTTCGGCCACTAGTTAATGTGTAACTATCGACCGTAGCTTACGTTTAGTATAAGGTGCAAATGTTCCTATGAGTGATGAGTGTCGATGGGGGTTGGGAGTGTCGGCTGTTGTACAGATTAGTCGTGTAGACGATACCTTCATTGTGTCTATAGCCTTGTTAAGAATCATCATGTCGGAGATTTTTCTATTAACATTACCTTAATAAAATATACAATTTTACACAATGTGTTTTTGTTGTTCTTGTTCCTCTAGTTATTTTTTCACTTGTTTTTTTTCCTCTATTTATTTGTTCTTGTTCCTCTTCTCGTTTATTCAGTAGTTCTTATCCCTGTACTTGTTTATATATTTTTTTATGAAAGAAATCACCATAGTAATATGAGTGTAGTAGTTTTTATTTAAGTCTACCCAATTTGTAAGGTTTGGGAATCGAATCTTATCACAAAAGTCAGACCTCACAAAGTTATGTGCGTTTTGAAAACGTGATGAAATGAACAGCGTAGGTATAGTTATCTAAAATGTTCTCATTAAGGCGAATGAAGTCTATCATGAATTGGCCACCGTGGTAGACAATGGCTTTAAGTCGTGTGAGAGCATACCCATGACTAACAGTAAAATAAAAGGGCAGTAAAATACAATAAAATAACCATAAAAGGGCAGATTACGATCATCTATACATTTATTATAATGTTGAATCCGACTTATTTTGTTAATTGAAGCAATGAGACATGATGGGAAATAATACGCGTTTGGTCTCCTTTATTTATTATTAATAAATTACGTAGTTTTATAATAATGCTTTCGTGTCATTACGTAACTTGTGTATCTATTGGCAATTAACTTTCCCTAGCGATCGGCGCGCAGACATGACTCAGTAAACGGTAGACCGGGTTGGGGAACGTACATACAATTAGTGTTGCGAGCGAGATTGTTATAAAGCGAAATTTATTAAAGCCTATCTTTAGTCCTTCAATATTTGTTGGATTTAGGTACATATACAAAGTTTTGAACAGTTCCATTTTCACTTATGTGTTATTTTAAGATTTTCTTTTATGTATTCAACTTTAAATTTTAGTATTGAGTTTAATGTTATTTTGTTAGATTGATATATTGGAAAAGTTTGTTCAAAGTTAGAAATAGTTTTAAAGATTATCGAAAAGATGGAAAATCGATGGGCTGGTAAAACAGCAGTAGTGACTGGGGCCAGCGCTGGCATTGGGGCTGCGATCTGTGTGTGCCTGGCGCGTGCTGGTCTCCGAGTAGTGGGGCTGGCTCGGAGACCTGAGCTTGTTGACGTAAGTATATATTATGCCTTAATTAAGCATGCTTTTATCATGTATACTACATAACATCACGCCTATGGCCAAGTAGGCAGAGGAGTGCAGTACACTGTTATGTTTTACCAGTTATGTGTTTCATAGCACTGGCTAATTTGATACTAAAATCCTTTTCGTGCCGGTGTCATAATTTCATAGAATAAGAATAATACATACCTAATATGTAGAATAGGAAAATTTGGAATAAAACAAAAAAATAAAGCAATTGAAGAAGACGGAGGTATTTTTCTGGACACGATGAATTTTTATTATATAGGTAAATATGTTATACGTCTGGTATATAGAGTCATCGCCATCGTCTCCGCGTTCTGTTAAGATAAGATAAGTTAAGATTCGGACTCCTCTCAGAATGGGAATTAATAACGTCATAGCCTCTGAAAAGATTTTTGAAGAAAAATAAAATATGGCATCTGCTTCAGATTTTCTACTTGTGCGTTTGCTATGTTTGGGATATCAAGATTACATGCAGACATGATCAAATCTACCACACATCTACCCACATATGAAATCTACCTACATATGAAAAGAAAAAAATGATAGGTGTTCCAATACAGACAACTCATTAAATTTATGTAATTACATATTACAAGCAAATTAGCTTACGTAAAATATCAATTAATTTTCTATCCTTATTATAATAATACAAAAACAGCTTTCCACGAAAGAAAATATAAGTAACGTAAGTTCAATTCACTTTTCGCGATATATTTAGAAGTTAAAAGCCGAGGTAGACGGCCCGGGCGACATCACGTCGAGGCAATGCGATGTGTCTAAACCTGACGAGGTGGGGGCTACGTTCAGCTGGATAGAAGACCACTTCGGCGGCGTAGACGTTCTCGTCAATAATGCTGGAGTGTTCCATAACGGAAACTTTACAGGTTTTATGCTTCATTTATTACAATTAATGAGTCGCTATGTAAAAAGTTTATAAACTTCAGATGATTCATTCATTCATTCATTCAATCACTTATTCGTAAGTAAATTCAATAAATCATTCGCTCTTAACATTAATTTCAAATCATTTGTACTTAACAGTTGTCTTTATGCAGTTATTGGCTATGTACTGAGCGAAAAATACCTTGATTTACATATAAATATACCAAATTTTTCAGACCTGCGCAATCAGAAACTAAGCGATGAAGATTTGTTAACCACCATTGAAATCAATACGAAAGGCACCATAATGTGTTCGCGCCGTGCTCTGGACTCTATGACGAGACGCAATTTCAATGGGCACATTATCAATATTAACAGGTAAGTACTTGATAATATTTAAAAAAAGTACGCAAATACTTGATAATGTACAACCTGTGCGCGATTACCTGCGGCCTGTGTGCTGTACACATAGACTAGTGACGTGCAAATTCTTAAAATGGTGTAATATCAATTTAAATAGAGCTATTTGAATTTACATAGGAGGGATTACCTACATCTTATTTTAAAATCTTGCTTGTATTTCTGTTTCTTGAGGAAATGCATTAACGATAAATTTTTGTTATCATATTGGTCGTTTTAATCAATTGTAGGAAATGTTCACGCAAAATCTACCTCAAACCTTACCCTTTATTTATTTATTGTTTGACTGGGAAATATTTGGAATTGACATAAGCTATTAATTCATTTGGTAATTTTCATTGTATGTAGTATCGCTGGCCACTACATCCCTTTCTCAGCTGGCTTCAATGTGTATCCAGCCAGCAAGCACGCCGTCACCGCCTTCAGTCAAGGGCTCCTTAACGAGCTGGCTGAATTCAAAAGCAAAATTAAAGTGACCGTAAGGCAATAAATTAATTTTTAGACAAATGTTAGGTATATTGAAGGATTTTTTAAATTTAATATTTAACGATTTTTTTACGTAAATACTTAACGGTATTTTTTTAATTAAGTAGTTAAGGATGTTTCTTAATTAACTATTTAATAATGTTAATAATTAACTTTTTAAAATTTTTAAGCGACAGTCCTGCCATCCTTGGCTCTATAAGTAAACAAAAGCATTGCTCAGTTTTATCCGTGTGATGTGACGTGGTCGGATATTGTAGAGTATATCTCCGGGGCTGGTGAGTACGGCGATGGCGGACGAGATTAGCGGGACGAACGCGGCGCTGGATCCGCGCGACGTGGCCGACGCCGTGCTCTACGCGCTCTGCACCCCCCAACACGTCAACGTAAGTTTTTCCTTTCATAAAACGTAACTTCACGTCTATAATCCCCGAAGAGGTAGGCCGAGGAGTGTAGTACACTGCCACGTTTTCACCAGTTACGTTTTAAATCCCATGGAATAGGCGATGAGTCTATTGACATGAAATAAAAAAATCCTTCCCTATAAAAAAATATTACCATTTTATGTAAAAAACGATAGTTACGTGTTTGTCCTTTGATAAAATATGTGCATTAATATAATCTGAGCAATATTAAAAATGGTTTGCTTAAAGCGTAAGCGCATTAAATCATATTTTTTTATTATTTCTAGATCGCCGAGCTGACTATAGTAGCGGTTACAGATAAACGACTGTGAGTTGTGGCTTGAATTTTTCAATCGCCTTCATAGTCTCCACGACTATGTTAGATATCTATACTGCGTATTTCATAATAAAGTGAATGGTTGTGTCGCCTGTTGGCTGTGAATTATTTTGCATAAAATCATCTAAATCAAGGTTACTTTATATCTGAGTTAGCGAATATGGCATACAAATAAATGATTTATTCTATTAACTTGTGTATGTTATTTACTCATTGAAATTAAGTTTTCAATTCACATAAGCTGTAATATAATTACCATCATCATCGTCACATCATCAGCAACAGCAGCTCCTTTATCGTTTAATTCAGTCTATCGATCTATCCAATCAATAATTTTTATGGCTTTTTTAAGACGGTGCTTTATCAAATTTAATAACATCATAATACTATCAAAAACATAGCCATCTTGTTCTAAAATTGGACAACCTTTATTAATAAAAAACCTGTCTATTTGGTAATTAGACTGCTATCGTGATGGTTAAATTTAAATGCGCCAATGAAACAAAGTTTACTTACAAGATATTTGGTTTTATTTATTAAATAATAAGTTGTAATAAGTATGGCACGGTCACCCGCTGGAGGAGGAGAAGGCGGAAGATGAGGCCAGGCCCAGGATGCTAGTGGCAAACTGGACCAGTGCGCGCAGGACGTCTAGCTTCAGGGTCCACAGGGGAGATGGGGCATCTGCACGATCCTGGATCTGCGTGAATTGGGGATAATAAAGGACTAAATAAAAGAAAGACTTTTGTACGCAATTAATGCACTTGTGAGTTATAAGTTAACTGGTCCGTCGGACCAGAGTTTCGTAATACTGGCTCTTGATCTCGCGGTTCTGATTACGATTTAGCAACCAGGACAAACATTTGTAACTAGCATGGGCTGTGGAGATAACCCAAGGTATTTATTTCTTCGGCTGGTCTGACCCAAATAGCTTTGGTCCACTTTACCCCGGGACCTCGAAATACTCGGTACACAGATTGGAATATACCCAATTGGTCTTCTGGGTCAATTATATATAAACAATTTTCACTTAATTGCACCAATCTTACTGCCTCACGGTTTGACCACGATCTTATTTAGCGATCGTTGTTACTCAATGCCGTAATACACATTAACCTGTTCACGATAATTTTTACGATATAACTGTCGCAATACACTTCACTTGCCTGTCATTTCTCAACGTGTTCAACATCAATAGGGTGAAAATAAAGATTACAATTTTTTAAATTTTTTATTAAAACGAAGTTGTTAGTGCTTACTTCCAATGATTTCAAATTGTCCAAACATTTACTTTAAAAAATTGTATAGGTATTATGTTAATATCTGTTATTTTGTACGAGAATCAAAGTTATTTTGTACAAGAATGCAAAGCAACTGATTTACACTGTAAAATAACTAAGTTGTGAACTAATTAGGCGTCTAAATCTAAAATAAGTATTAAATTTTCTGGGCATAACATTAAATTTGGACAATATTATTACTGTTTAGATACACTGGGTACATTTTATCTTGAGCTTTCCTTTCCGTTACCACGGATGTGATCCGCCTGAGCTGCCTTTCGACATTTCTCCGAGCAGTGATGTCAGCAAACTAACAAAGAATCCCGCCGAATCTGACATTTTCGTTTTATCGCCATTTTCCTCTGAACTTTCGCCAGAGTTGCCAGCCTACAAAGAATTTCATTAATCAGCAGTGCTATATAAGTACATATTAATTGCGAAGACTATGTTGAAATACTTAACTCACCGCACTTGTACCCTTGACCAGTTTCGATAGGAATGTACCAAAGAATGCACCGTTATTTTTCTGTAAAACAAGTTATATGCAATAAGGTTCTGAGTACGTGTTGCATTTAAATATAACACATTTACATTCATGCGATGTCTAGATAATACGTACGGAACCACCTCCAGTGATCGTGTCGAGGGATGTGAGGAGGTAACTGGCTATCACGGCGCCTGGGTTTTCTTCGCCTTCAGACTATAACATTTATAATGACATTATGATACGTTAGTGATGAGTAACGAATTTTCTATTAAGTATTGTTTTACTTACCAATAATCCAACAAAAAGTCCAATTCCGGACGCTATTAATGCGTTAAGATCGATTCCGTCTCCCTGGAATTACATCATGACCTTTTCAAATATATATTTAAAAAAAATAATAATAGAAAATTAAATTTGAACTTACACTTAGATTCGCTACAATACCGCTGACTGTCGCTAGTAATGATCCTAGATCTGACTGACCGTCTTCCTGTGAATACAATGATTGGAAATAAACAATTTATTGTAATGATTTATTAAAGTGGCGTTCTGAATTTGAAATAATTTTTCCACTTACCCCTCCACTCAATCCAGCTAGGAGCCCTAATATACCCCCACCTTGACCATCGCCACCTCCGGGAGGCTCGTCGGAGTCATAATCAGAGTCATCATCACTTACACTAGCCTTATTAGAATCTGAATTTTCCTTAGCGTTATTCTCATTTAAATCTTCAACACTCTCTTCCGCCGCAGTGTCACCTGACTCGTTCGATTCGCTTCTGGAGTTATTTTCTCTCTCATCAGCACTTTCGTCTTCTTGTTTTTGGAATTGAGGAAGCTTTAAATTGTCTATATAATCGATATCAATCTCGTTGTCGCTTATAAACCGCCGTTGTATTACGGTAGGTTGGTTGAGTCTTACCAACTGTCTTATTATATTCCGGAGTAATATCTGTGAAGGTATATCACGAGTATTTATATATTTATGACCAATTATAAACAATTAGTAAGTCACTATATGTATATTTGAGTATTTGTTAGTATTTAGAATAGCCAGAACATGTGAAAATCAGTCATTTGAAATATCACTTCGCTTACCTTATGATATATATTTCTTTAACATTGTTATTTCATTAGCCGGAACTGTGCTTAATGGTGAACATTTTCAAGAAATCAGTGTAGAAACACAGTGAATTATAAGGTAGGTCCAAACACTTTCTATCAAGTCCGAGTATGTTTTTATCTTGCGTGGTCACTCGTGCGAAAAACGTAAAAGCTAAATACAACCTGTCAAGGCTGAAAAGACGAGTGCAATATAGTGTGGATATTAAAAAAAGTTACAAAGTTTTCCTGCTAATTTGACTCTGCATTTTTTATGTTCTTTTTGAAATGACGTATCGAGAGATAACAGGAGATTAATATTTGTCCCAAATGAGAATAATAATTACATAAATGTCCTCTATTTCGAAATAATGCGAAATATAAGCGTACACGTCACCTATATTTTTTCCTTTAATGTGCTAAAAAAGATACAACTCAACAAAAATTCGTTGTGTTTGGTACATGATAAAAAAACAATACTAAGTAGATAATATGTTGAATTAATAATATTCAATTTATCTACTTAGTATATTAAGTATAGGTATTAAGAATAGAATGCTTTAGATAAAAGAAAATCTTAAGCTTGAGCTAAAAGAAAATCTTAGAAAATTTAATATATTTGAAACTAATATCTTTTAATCGATCGATCTAATAATATCGCATAAAGACAATTACGATAAAGTTCTAAAATTTAATTTAATCCATATGTTGCAATTTTCAACATATTCATTTTTCATTTGTGTTATCTGTCATCAATGTATGCCAGCTCTAATTAAATTGTGCCATAGACAAAATCTTATTTTTAATTAATGTGACTTTACGCGGATTTTGGTTGGCGCCATTATGAACATTTTTTGCAAATTATTTTATTGACTGACAAATTTTTATGTGACATAATTTTAAACAGATATTTTCTATCAATTAGTCACAGTCGGTGCTATATAAGATTTACATTTAACAACCTTAAGTTTCACAAACTCCTTGATCTTGGAGTACCTATTGATAGATATTTTGCGTTTTGATTTACAAAGTACTTTAAACAGGTAGATAGACGAGTGTAGTAATCTCTTACGATTACTCTGCTGTGTTCTATGTCCCATCACACTATATCCCATGCCCGGGACAGAATAGGTGTGGAACCTTGCGGTTTTAATCGGAATTCTAAGTTAAAAAAGCAGAAGTCAAACCCAGGATCTCTCATTCAGCAGTTACGCTTGCAACCGTTCGACCAACAAGGCAGTCAGACAGAGAGAGGCAAGCATTTTTAAAGATTTTTGTGAGATCTAATTTATTATCTATGTCGTTTTAATAGACAAACATAATTTTTAATAGTCAATAAAGTCTACAAATGTAATATCAGAAAGTATTGATACATGCCAGTAATAAATTAGGTTTTGTATCTGTACGATATACAAAATTATAGAATAGTATACTCACGCCGGCGTTGCTGGAGCTGGGCAGGATAGCTCCGGCTATCCGCAACAAGCTGAAGATGTTGCTCCCGCCGCCGTCTCCGGAGGAGCTGGTGTTCATGGATTCGAAGTCATCGTCGTCGTCGTCATCAGACGGCAGAGGAGGGAGGACCTCGTTGGACACTTCCGGCCTATTGTCAGTTGGAGCTTCTTGCGCTGTTGTACTTGTTGTGCGCTGTTGTACTTCTGCGTCTGTGACCTGCGTCTGTGTGAAGTATTTGTCATTATCGTCATATATTATTGTTATTATGATGAAAATTATTATCTTTGGTAATTCTATTAATAATACTAGTAGTCATCGGCCCACTGATCCCTAAGTAAGTATCAAAAGAGCTCGTGTTTAGGTAATCAGACGGCTGATGAACTATATCTATACATGTAAATATAAATATTTCTTTTTTTACATCCAGACAGAACAAATAGGTACTTGTGCTTATCTGCCAAATATTCCGGGTATTCCGGGTGGGAATTGAACCCACGACTCCCGGCGCAATTAATTTTCACTAACCACTGCATCAACGGTCAGTCAATTATTAGTGCTAGTATCTAATATTATTTAAGTTTATTTTTTATATGGACTCATTGTCGGAAATAAATGTAATTATTATTATAAGATATTAATACAGTTTAAAAATGTAACGAACGTTTAAAATGTACCCAGGACGTTGCGAGTTATGAAAATCGAAATATTTCAAGTAAATTTAACTGACTCTTAAAAATCTTTTCATTGCATTCGCACGATAAACAGAATTTTAGTTCATTTTTAAATAGTTTTATATAAATAAACGTGTAGGTACTGAAGCAGGTAGTACAACAATTTACACTTATTGGCGATTGTGTAATAACGTAATGTAATAAAACTCGTAACGCAATAAAAATTTACAATACTTTAGCAATAAATTAATGAAATTAGTAGATACAAATGATTCATAGAATACCTACAGTACCTACCTACTGGCAGTCACTTAGCTGTCATTATGCACGAATATCAGATAATATGTTACATTCTACTGGATAGTGAATGAATACTCAGTATTAATAAATACATAATGCAGACAGTTGGATCACAAATCATTGTATACAGGACTAATAGATCTTTTTATGGGTGCGTTAGATCTCCATGAGTATTTCATTCAATATTAAGTTTGTCACAGACGAAGCTATAATGTACATTATAGCAGGACATATTACGATATATTACAACATATTTTCTATAGAAATCTTTGAGTGATAAATATTATAGCGTAATGTCTGTGGTAGTTTGCTATAACATAATATATATTATACCACAGTATATTAATATATAATATAGCGCCGTCTGTGACGAACTTAAATGAGATGCCGTGAACTTAAGAATGGGAATGCCAATGTCAGTAATTTGAACACGGTTGAACTTAATAACAGCGAAATAATCTAGTGACATTTACGTGAATACACATATCCGATTTAATTGTAATGAACCTAACTGTTAATAAACCGGTAATAATAATAATGCTGACTCCTTTCACGTTTAAAGGCACCTTGGCCTCTCTGGTACTGGCTTTTTTTAGAGGTTTCTGTGTGTCCCAGATTTTTAGTGCACAAAGTTTCGTGCATAAATAATAAGTATGAAGACGGCGAAGAATATGTATGAAACAGGTCAGGTTTTTAAGGGGATTTTCATTCATCAGTAGATATACTCGTATATATTAATAAAATAAGTACTTATGCTTATTTCATAAATTATTGTTCTAGGTGGGAGTCGAACTTACGATATCCGGCTTAACACTCAGTTTTAATAATGTCGACGTACCTGTTCACTATCGTCTGTGGCCCTCGTCTGCGGACGCGCGTGTGGGTAGCAGAATCCATCAGCCAGCAGGCACAGAGCCAACACCGCGACCAGCCTTCTCCTCGCCATTGTTGATGCTGAAATGGTTTCACTACAATTCGACATCTTTAAAACGACTACGGTCGTTACAGTAACCACTTAGGTTACCAAAAATGTTGAACTAATGTTCTTGTGAGTTATTTTCCAACAGTAATTACCATTAATATTGTGTTTGTGACCAATTTAATTGCACTTTTGAAAATAGCGGCTTAAATATGCGAGAATAGACAGCACCGACAGTTGCTCATTGTAATAATGAACATCCAATGTCGTGATATGTTATTCATCATTATCATCACTTCAGCTCATTGACGACCATTACTGGACATGGGCCCTCCCTAAACACCCCCACACATTACAGTTCTGTTTTTTTTCTATCTAAAACCAATACCTTACAATTTGAAAAGCTGACTACCAGTCGCCAGTTTTCGTAAAGAAATTGTCAAATGTTTAATTCTCTGGCGCACCTGACGTGACTGTATAATAACGTAACATCACGCCTATAATTCCCGAAAGAGCAGGCAGGCGAGTTTTGTACATTCCCACGTTTCACTAGTTACGTTTTAGTACTGTTAATGAGATATAGTAACAATAGGGAAGATAAAGTACCAGAACTCAATTACGTACCTTCTGACTAGATGTTGTTTGACGGTAAACTCTCGTTGATTGACTATGTGGACACTGTATGGAACGTCTTATAACATGCCTCGGTTCCTGTGACACATACAGGGGGATGTCAGTTCTTGGGGATCATCGACACCTTACAGTTTTAATGTGTGATTAATGTATTGTATAGGGGGATGTCAGTTCTTGGGGACCATCGACATCTTACAGTTTTAATGTGTGATTAATGTATTATTCTTGAATATAGTTTAGACATTGATGAATATAAAAGACAGCACGTCAGGTTTGTAAGTATAGAGATATTTGGATCTTAATGCTCCCTGCCCACCCCGTAAAAACCTGACGTGACGATATAAAAACAACAATAATACATATCATGTGTTATTTTGCTACGGTTTCAACTATTACTAGATTGGTATATATTATTACAGTAGGTAAATATTCGGTACAGTGACATTATCGAGCACCCTGTATATAGGGGCGGGTTGCCCGTCGGAAGGTCTGAGGTCTGCAATCGACATTGTGTTGCGCCAGTCGAGTTGCCAAACTAACCTGCCAGCTCCTTCCGTCCGATTACTCATCGCCCTCCCATACGCTATGTCCCGATTATTTACCTCTAGCAATTCATTTGAAGTTTAGTGTAACTTTGAACAGTTTTGTTAATGTTAGACGATATTTTAGGATTGTTTTATTTGAACTAATATAAAAAATATTGAAATGTTATAATTTTTTATTCATCTATTTTAGCTGTTTATTGTGACACTATAAAAAGCTACAAACAAAGGGCTAACTTAATGTTTAATGGCTTTATCTACTAATCAACACCGGATATAACATTTTATGTACTAGATGTAAAAAAAAAAATGGTGTGCGTGTGAAAGTTATGAATGTAGAAGCACATCAGCGCTGTAAGTATAGAGATATTGCGCTTAGTGCTCTATATTATAAGGTGCGGAGTAAAACGACTGTTCGGCTTCAATTTACATGTTTATTACTCATCCACTTTTACACATCATTAACGTATATAAGTACCTATCGCCACTATACCTACCCCGTGAGAAACCTGATATGATGGTAAAATAATAATAACATAAAATATATTTACCATTTATGGAACAAATAAAGCAGGTTTCAGTCGTCATTATATGTTTATAAATATGATTATACATATATAAGAAGAACTCAAAAACAATGCTTCCGTTCAAAAGTAACAATTCTGTTTCCGGTTATCAAAGGCTACAACGATTCCTTTCTCCCTTAATTCTCGATTACCTTGTTTATTTTATTCACATGTATTTATACATTTTGGACTAAATAAACTTTTTTTATTATAGGTATCATAACATCACACCGGTATTTCCCGGGAAGGGTAGGCAGAGGAGCGTAGTACACATGCAGTGTGTTGGAAATAGGACATGTATGATACATATAAATACGTATACGTCGTACATATATTTGAACTATTTTTAATTTAGGGTCTAAACTAAATAAAACTTGTCAGTTGTCATATAAGTATATTTTCAGGGAAAACAATATTATGTCTATGCTGATGTCTAGCATATATTAAAATTTTACTCGCAGCTATTGCACCACAGATAAAAAAATCATAAACATAAGCAAATCATTTGAATGATTTAAAAAAATTCAGCTTTTAATTGGTGTTATGGTTGATATTTTTTATAAATTGAACTTGGGAAGCAGGCAGACGGGCCACCCGATGGTAAGTGGTCACCGTCGCCTATAGACATTTGTAACATCTGAACAGTTATCAACGTGTTGCCAGTTTTAAAGGTTACCCTTCTTGCACCTTTCTTTAACAACAAAATTGACAATTTGTAACAAATTAACAATTTCATATAAAACAATAAAAACATATGAATGTCATTTTAAACAAAAATCACACCTGTAGTTTTTCGGAGGGATAGGCAGAGGAGTGTGGTAGGTACTCAAACTTTTCACCAATTATGTTGTGCGCCTGAATAAGATAATAAACAAACGAAAATACTTACGTCAGTTCAGCTTCCAAAACCAATGTATACTTGGAACGGCTGTCAGTCGACTCGACACTTCACATCATTGGCAAGGTCAGGCGAGCGATTAAGAACACTTATTAATTGTAACTTTTTAATACTCAACAGGACACGTGAATAAGTTACCAGTGAGGCAAACAGAATGACCACCGCTGGGCGCTCAGTGCCACTGAAAATACTAGGAAATGGCACCTTTGCTCCGGTTTTCGTAACCTTACTCTAAGGTCGTCGCGAACGGAGCCATAATATATATTAATATACTATGCTATGTTATATCATAGCATACTATAGCAGGCGGTAGTTTTGACTATGCTATTTATATATTTCCGATTGTTATCTGCGCAATAATGATTTACTGTATCTGGGGGAGGCCTATGTCCAGCAGTGGTCTCAAATATGCTGATGACGACGATGACGAAATCTGTTCACATATTTTAATGACTTTCAGAGTTACTATTGAAAATGTATAGTATTTATATTATAGCTCCAATTATTGCGACCTTTATGAGACTGTGTACATATGTATGTATTGTATATGAATTGAAAACAGAACTAGACTTTAAAAAGTTTAAACTTTAAAAAATTCTAATATGTTTTAACTATTCTTTTAATGGTTCATAAGACTCAATAGACGGTCAAAAAGCCATATAAGATTGACATATATATGTATATACACATATTTGAATACTGCTTGCCATTGCATGTTGACTCTACGTAGAGACGAAAATAGAGACAATTTTCATAATGCCATGGTATAAGTATAATAATCCGTGTGCAGTGACTAAATACCTGCCTGCTATATATGTATCAAAGACCGATAGATAGTATAATTCGCAGAAATTAACTAGGCACCTCGCTGAGATGACGTAATACTGAAAGCGAAGTCAACATTACGTCATCTTAGTGAAATTGAGCTCACGTGTGCCAAGATTATTGCTGCGTACTACACGTCATTATCAAATTTTATGAATGATAAATACTATCATATACCGATATAAATATACAAATAATAATCGTATACATGCATGATTTAGTTTAATTAATTAATTATTATATGATAACAAGATTTGATTAAAAATAATTAGGTAATTATAATTGACAACGTTAAATCATCGACTGGATATTAGTTAGACTAAATTACATAGGAACAGTTAATTCAACAAATAACATGCATTTAGTCATATAAGCTCTCTAAAAACGTCGTATTATATTTTTAAGTCTTTATAGTAGAAATTTTCATTGTTCAATGGAACAAATCCATTTCTTCATAATCGCAAATATGGCTTAAAGACGTCTAGTATTCATCATATACATAATGATATTTCTCGAAGGGGTGGTAGAGGAGTGTAATACACTGAACAATTATGTTACATGCTCCATAGAAGTAATCCCGTTGCCAACACCGGGTACATCATTCATATTTATACTATACTAATTGTATCTTCTTAAGGCAGACCTTCTGTGATATATTATGTTAGTCAGTGCCCACAGATGCGTCAGCTCGTGGTGGCTTCAGTTTGTCCAGCAATGGTATAGCTATAGAAATCAGTTCTTCCCAGGCCGCCAGCTTCCTGCAGGGTTCGCACTCACACTCCTCGAACTCCCCCTCTTCGAAACCCAGGTCCTCGCCAGAGCACCCTGTGCCATAGCCGTCCTCATCTCGTCCAGGGTCCAAGTGCAAGTCGCCTTCAATGCTGTAAGTTCTGCCGCCCAGCGGTGAGTTACTAGATCCTTGGTAGTCCTGGCTTACTTTCGTTGGATAATTATTGTTATCTATGCTGAATTTTACCTGCAATGTACATGTATACTAATGATAGGAATAAAACGCCAAAGGGTGATCAAATGTAAAGTAACATCACGCTTATAATCCCCGAAGAGGTTTGAAGGCTTTTTATATAAGAAAAAATTGCGCTTGCAACCAGTCGACCAACGAGACAGTCTATTTATATAAGGGCGTACGTGATGGTTAGACAGCTCCGGATCACTCCTGCGTCGGTCGCCATGTCTTGCCATCTCGCAAGCTTCGAACACTGAGTCGTCATCTGTGAATAATACAAGACTATATGTATTATTATTACATCGTCACACCGGTCCCGTACGGATTAGGCAGAGAGCACCGAGTGTAAAGTATTTCTGTCTCTATGGAATCAACTTGCTTCTTCTGTTTTTATCTTATTCTTCGTAACAAAAGGGAACAATATGCCTATAATCCCAGAAGAGGAAGGCAGAGTAGTTTAATAGAGTCCCACGCTCATTTTTTTTTCCGTACCTACCATAATATGCATACTTATTAGTTATTTATTTTTAAACGATTTTTATATTTATTGGTATTCAAATATATATTCATTAGTAACTTTAATGCATTTATATAGGTGAGACAATTATTTTTTTATATTTGGAAGGGTAAAACGAGTATTTAAATTAGACAATTCTAAAATTGACGGGGCTTAGAAAAACCGTACGTATTTTCTCCTTAGCGTTCAACAGTTTTTATACTATGTAGTTATACATGGAACTTGCATTTTACATGGAAATGTATTTTTAAATTAAACGTTGTCTATAAGGTAAAGCTTAACTTTTTTCCTTTACTGTAAGTCCACTTATAATTCAATTAACAGCGACATAATTGGCTGAAAACAGATTAATATACTTTATGAAGTTTTTGTTTTTCAAATTTATGATTTCAATTAAGATTTAAAAAAAATAATTAATAATGAATGTTCCCTTTAAATATGTAAAAAAAAGTTTAATTTAGCTTGGTTTATATCGCGGAAATAAAATAAATAACAATAAAAATTTATAAGACTTACTTGAAATTTATTTTAATATTATAGTAGAAACAAAATAATTTTACAAATTAAAACTTATAAAAAATCACTTATAAAACTCATAAAAATGGAGTTTTGACCCCGACGTGATTTGAACACGCAACCTTCTGATCTGGAGTCAGACGCGCTACCGTTGCGCCACGGAGTCATATACTCCATGAATTGAAATTTACTAACATATTAATATAAACAAATTACATCATTAGGTACTTTAGGTAGTTATCCAATTCGATTAAAATGTAATGACGGTGACTGTTCCTTGTTACACGTATGCGAATTTATTAAGGACAAAATTATTAACATTATGAAAATCCTTATTTCAATATTAAGATTTAGTTTTGACATCTGGATTCATACATTGATGGACTTAATAAATAAGTAAATTTGATTTCATTTAATATTATGTCCATTGGACAGACAGGTGCTGATAGTAGAACTATTGATAGTTTTTTTTTGTCATAATTATCAATAGTCTCCTAAGCCAGCGTGCTTGTATGAAATATACACACATAGGTACTTGGCTTAGCTCGCAATCATTTGGCAATAACACTGGCACTTTGTAAAACCGGAAAAACATGTAACGAGTACATTTGTATTGTAGTATTTACATGTTTAGGAATAACATGCCTGAACGTAATGAAAATAGCAAAAATGATTACTGTTATTATTGTAAGGTGACGCCGAGTCGTTTATGTTGCAGTATAGTGTACCAAATGCAAAATATCTATTTTTACAGACCTGCCTATTTTTATGGGAGATACTGAGTAGCCAGCGTTTTCATTGCATAACTAAAATTATGTCATTTTTATCACCAGTCTGTTCTAATCTAGACAGGATAAACGTACAGATATACATTTAAACCCAAAATTATTTTATCTGACTGTGAAAAGGAAATAACTAATCATGTCATGCAGTTATCATGTAATTCGTCATTATCATTGAGCGGCTATCTTCCTTCTAATAACAAGATTTAAAAAAAACCAACGACCTTAAACAGTAATCCACAAGTCCAAATATGTCTCTGTGTGTGTTTATCGATATCTTTTTCAAGTACCTAGGTACCTTTGTTATGAAGTCTTGTGATATGATATAATTGTCAGTCATAGTCTTATCATTGCCTCTTTGACAAAGTTCTCGTCTCAAATTGGGAAGGGTTAAATAAAATAAGACAATAGTTTACTAAGTTGGTCAAGTTCAGTTTGGCACATTAGCCACGCCTTAAAAAAATTAAGGAGAATACTAAGGTGTGCAGATTTCCTCACAATGGTTTCGTTTAGGTTTAAAGCAAGTGGCATTTAATGTTTAAATATATTTTTCTAATACTGCGCGCCAGGGTTGAATTTAGGACCCCTGGAAAGTTCGGCTAAATTCGAAATAATAACGCTATCACTGCTCGGACTACTACTGATTATTTTTTTTTTGACAGTTCGACTGTCATACTGTAAACACGGCACTTTCGTAATGAATTTTCTTAATTAAAAATTAGAGTACCTATAAAGGAAGTCAAAGCCGCGGCGGCATGATGCGCGTGCGCCGCCGGCAGAGGGCGGTGCGCGTGTGCATTCCACAGCGCGCGCGCCAGCAGCGCGGCGCACGGCGCGTCGCCCGCCGCCGCGGCCGCCACCAGCGCCTGCGCCGCCGCGCCCCCCGCCCCCGGCCCCGCACCCGGCCCTGCGCCTGCCCCGCACCCGTTCACCCACACGCCGGCCGCTGCGCAGCGTACGTTTGGATCTTCTGTATTCAACAATAGGGTTTTTACTACTACATAATTAAATAACGCAAGATTTGTTATTGCGAACGTTTTATCCTTTATTGCGGACTTAAATATTGCGTCTATCGGCCTGCATTTGGATGATGTTAAATCCATCAAATGTAGTGACAACCGACCGAATGACTTCTTTATTTATTTTACGTTACTGGCAAACGATTATACTGTTACGCCTATTTAAAGACTTATCTAAGAAAGTCAAATTAAATCGTCACTTCTGACTGTTAAACGAGAAGATTACCGTTTTTATTTTATAATATACTGAAGTAGTCGTCAAATTACAAATTAAAAAGTGTGAGTTTTAAGATTTAAGCGATAAACGTGTTAATTTGACATTAATAGATAAGTTAGTTTTGAATGAGAAAACGTTACAAGTCTGCTAGGCGGGTTATGGTATACCGTGTCGATGGAACGGCGCCAGTGCGTCGAGCACGCCGTCGAGCACGGCGCGCTGCGCCACGCGCGTGTTGCGCGTGAGGTTGCCGAGCGCACGCAGCGCCTCGCACGCCGCCGCGCCGCCCGCCGCGCCGCCCCCCGCGCCGCCGCGCATCCAGCTGCACGTCGCTGTAATACGTAGCTATGTAAGACTTGTTTTATTTACTTTTAATTATAACTACTATTTTATACTATTGCTACTAGTATAGATCACGCAGAAATTAGCTTTGCAGTCGCGAGGTAATCCTCTCCCGACATCTCATTCCGTCTGCCAACACCTACAGCACGAACAGTAACATAGTCATCGTTACGCGAGTTTGAGGTGTTTACTTAATGTTTAATTAATACACTAATGCTTTTTATTCAGGTACCTCGCAGTACCTCGCTATTACACCATCATAACGAGGTACCTAATTATTAACTTCTGCAATTCACACGTATAAAATAGATTACCTAAGTAACATCCGTTTTTTGGATTCAGCGATGATTATTACAGATATAGGTAATTGTAGAGCATGGAGAACGTAAAACTATCATTTATTATTACCTATTGCTGCTACATTTATATAATTACTTACTAGATTAAGCATTGTCGGTATAAGTATTATACAGACCTTTACAAACACGATCCAATACTTCGTCGAGAGGATCAACCAGCGATGAGTCCATGTAAAAGGTGACGTTGTTGAGCGTGGCCAACGCAGCCGTCGCCAACTCGTCGCGTCGGTCCGTCCAACATTCTTGTTCAGTTTCCTTCGGATCTAATATCTTCAAAAGTATACACGGTATATTCATATGGTTTAGTTTTTTGACGCTATGTGACCTAGCTAAAGAATTTGCCAATCTTTTAAATCCCAAAACTGTAGTTGTCTTTAAAAATCTTAGTGACATGTGAAATTTTCTTTACAATATACCTAAAATAGTAACAAATCTGAGATGCTCGGTTACGCAAAATAAAGTGATTTTATTATTAAAATGGATTCCAATAACGTAGCTATTAGAAATTTCCTTAAAGTATTACTGTTAGCTCTACATACTCATTTATTTCTTGGTGTACATCTTATCATCCTTTTCTTAATACACGATGAATAACACAAAATAGACCTACTTGTTACATGTGTGACTCTAAGTACTCACTTGTTCGGGCAGTCTCTCGGCCACCTCCAAACAAGAGAGTAGTGCCTGGACGGTGCGTTGCGCGTGGCCGAGCGCCAGCGCGCGGCCCGCCGCCGCCGCCAGGCACACGTTGGCCACCACGCGGACCGTCTGACAAAATATATAAATAAAATATGCACATCTTACACGTTAATGGGCATCAGATACAGTAAAATCAATTTATTACTATTGTATATTAATAAGAAGTCAAATAAAAAAAAACTTACTGGCACAGCGATACAAATAAATGTAAAACCAGAAAATATTTCATAGTGTGACCGTGTGACGTACTAAGCAAAAATATTTTTTTAATGTCATACCTTTATAAGCACATCTTCATTTGAGCCATCTGATCCTCCTAAGTCGCTACCTGCAAAATCTTAAGAGGTTAATCATATTTTTTATGTGGAAGTAGTGGTAACTTCTGCCTGTAATGCTACTGTTACAGAAACAGCAGTCTCAAAATATGATTTATTTAAATATAAGAGACATACTCAAGGTGTGAGGCAGAGTCCTTAAAGCCATTTGGGAATATTTCAAGAATCTATGTAAGAACAAATGCTTCTCTGAAATCATTGTTTAATGTATTTGTATTTATATGTTTATCATTGATCTCACCTATCAAGTGTAAATCAGGATCGGCGTCATTATCCCTAAAGTCGCTTTCAGTGCGTCTTGTGTAAGATTCCAAGATGGTGAGGAGCACATCAATGCCCCCATTTTCTTTATATATCTATAAGGAAGTACGAATATATAATTGGTTTAATATAATGTTCCCATAATTGTCACAATAGATACATGGCCATGTATACATATGTACATTATGTAAATAAATTTTAACTTGACGGAAAATGGGATATTTGAACATTTTACAAATCCGTTTAATGGTCAGGTATTTAATTTCTTTAAGTACTGCATTTATAAGTACGTCCAGACACACCGTCTTTACTTTCAGTAACCAAAGAAATTGCGTTTGTAGTTTAATCGATATTATAATCATAATAATTATAAAAATAATGCTTATGTGCTAAATTAGGTTCATTACAATGATTTGTTAATTAGGTACGTAATTGCATACCTATGTGCGGGTAGGTAAAAAGCGCGACTCACGTGTATACGGGCGCGCTGGTCGGCGGCGGCCATGTTGCCGAGCGTGTAGGCGAGGCGCACGGCGAGCGGCGCGCGCGCGGCGCACGCGGCCAGCGCCCGCAGCAGCGCGCGCGCCGCGCCGCCCGCGCACAGCGCCGCGCAGCACGCCTCCTCCGCCGACAGCACGCTGCCCACGCCCACAGCGCTCACATTCAACTAATCGTGCTCTGACTACCGCTCGCGATGAGCTATGTTCGCTGCAGCTTAGGTTTTCTTATTATTATTTGAGACTCGCTATTGACTACGTCGTTGGGTGATGATTCACTTACCCTCTGATGCTACCTGGCTTTTGCCGCTAATCTAATTAGTTTGTGTTTATGTATGTTTACTGACAGTTAGGAACTAATTAGATTCTTTCTAGTAACAGTTCCAATATACATTTGTTTCGAGATGTTAGCTACAATGCTAATATTGTTATGAAAGAACAAAAATAACATCGCAGAGGTATTACATTTACAAATTAACCAGAGTAACAAACTTAATTTTAAAATCACAAAGATTACAATGGACTGCAGAAATGAAAAAATGATCCAAATTCAATGGAGATGTACAAATATTACATATATATCGGTACCTTAAACACCTGGCGACATTGGTGAGCACATCCCGGTCGGTGTGTATCTGCAGCGCGGCGACCAGCTCGGCGAGCGCGCCGCTGCCGATGAAGGCGTGGCGGCTGGCGGGCCCGCCGTCGGCCAAGTTGCGCAGCGCGCCCGTCACCTGGTATAACACGTGCGTCGCCTGTTCCGACACTTGGCGGGGCCGCTCGGATTTCTGTATGTTTTAAACTTATGAGTTAAATTTGAGAGGCACTTTTAACGTCAATTAAGTATGTTAAGCTGTGTGACACTTGGCACAGTTTAAGATTTCAGAAAGACTACATTACAAAAAGTTTACAGTAGGAGATAGAAACGCCATAATGTGATAAATACATATATTTACATATATTCGACGGATGTGGGGACGCCAAACAATACTCCTGCTAATTCGTCGCGTCCACTTTAGAACTTTTGTTTAATGATGTACATGTACATTATATACAACATATTGTACGGTGTGTAGTACCGCATTGTTGAGTATCTTGAGGTGCAGCGCGGCGAGGTGCAGCGCGCCGGCCCGCAGCGCGCGCGCGCCGAGCCGCGGCTCCAGCGCCAGGAAGCGCAGCGCGCCCGCCGCGTACACGCAGCACTCGCTCTCCGACACCGGGTCCGCGCGCCCGCACCCCTCCACCACCAGCTCTGCAATCGTCGGGCCCGTTACTTTTGTTATTGTTGCACGTTGTGGATTAAGGCATTATTTTCTCTACAAATCACTTACAGAAAAAATATCAATTATAAATATGGCAAAAACTTTTGAAGTCAATTTGGAAACAGTATTTGTAGTGTACCGGCTCTGGAATCGGCGTTTCCGTTATTATTATTATTGTTGGACGTTATGGCTTAAGACATGTTGTTTTAGGAGACAGATAGGTAACCTAATTTGCTTTCTGAGTATTTTTATATTCTAACTATATTCATATTTCTATCATCGGTGAACCAGTGTAATCTATGTGTGTAGTCAAAATAACGTTAATTGAATACATTGATCATTTTTCTACACTGATACAAAGCCCAGTTTTGGGTGTAGTTACGAGTATATTAAACGAAAACTATCGATGTACTAAAACTAGAAAGTCATGTCAATAAAACTAGACCATTCTTATAGATAATTAATCAAAAATTTATCCCGATCATGATAATTCTTATCATTATACGTGATGATGATGACTATGATTTTAAGATATGTGCACAACTTACCTAAGAGATTGGTATTTTTGAAAAAGTGATCGTTCTGGTCATTTCTTGCAACTTTGAAAACTAGCTTGAACGCAGCAGCCAAATGGGGCCCGGTGACTCGCATCTGGAATAAACTCAAAATATGTTCATATTGTTCAAGTTAAGACCAACTACTGTATCGTGGAGAGGCTGGAACAACTACAAGAATCTGCCACCCTGGCCTTTGTAGGTGCAATTACAGATATACATATGTGCTTTGGTTACAGACATTCCAGAAAACTGCACTTAATTTAAGGGTTTTACTCTTGAATATTACTGTAATATACATTTCCACTCACAGTGAGCATAGCCCGAGCGACGGCTACGATGACGCGCTCGTCGTCGGTGTCGATGTGCGCGTAGAGCGCGCGGAGGACGTAGTCCCGGAGGCTGCGGGCCGGCGAGCTTTTCTCAATAATTTTCTGGACGGTTTCCATCAGCGACAGCGTCCGCTCAACGTTGCGTCCGCGCTGGGCCAACTCTTCGGCAAGTTCCAATAAACTCATACTGGGAAAGGAGAATATTTTAAGACAATTGCAGTCATGAATGTAGAAGAAGCATGTTAGATCTGTAACGATACAGATTTTAACACTCTGTACTCTTTGCTTCTACTGTAAAAGACCAGGTGTGATTATAATAATTAATTACCAATACGACTGAGATGTTAGTAATTTTAAAGTTATTTTTATGGTGAGTAAAGTGAGTTTCTTTTAAGATTAAATGTCACGTCCTGTAACAGTTAATAAGAATATTCCAAGGAAACTTGCACACATTAGCGTGCTTTATAAAGTTCGCTGAGTCGTGTTCGATACCAGACTGTGACATTAACCATTATCATGTTGAAAGATGACCTGTGTCAAATAGTGGAAGGATTAAAGGATTGATGATAATGATGATGATTCATGTTATGTTTTATTGTGAAGTTGTTTCCACCCCTTAATGTAAAATATTAAAAAAAATCCAGGTCTTGATATACCTGATGTCTACTTTTTTCTATTTCCATTTAAATGCTTACTTTTCGTAATTGTCGTTTGAAGTGGTGGGTAGTTGTACTGCGAGGTGTTTGACAGCAACATTGCCGAGCGGTCCGACGATGGCGGCGCCACTATCGCACGACAGTGACTTGCCGACCGCAAAATTCTTTCGCCTGTTACATGACTCCGGGCTTAAAGCTAAAAAATTATTTCAGATAGCGTATCAACCAGGTTTTAAAGCAATCTATTCACATTCCTTGATAAACGAATACTTCAACTTCCCTCAATTGTTCTGGCATGTTCTAGAATATCCATAGTGTTGAATTGTGCCTACGCCCCTTGAGTTTTATATAAATAGATGACTATGTAGTAATAAAAAACATTCAGTCGACAAGTGAAGACAAGAGAAGATGGTGTTTGATTCTAGTAGCGAGAGTGTAGTGTTTTTAAATGTAATTTTGGAAGGTTCTATTCAAGGTAGAGTCGCTGGTGATTTTTCGATCCTTTTTTGAAAGGCTGATGACAGATAAGAATATATAACTGCACGAATCAACTAAATTATTCTTGATATTAGATTTAAAGAGTTTTTTGTCTTTCTAACCAAATGATAATATCAAATGAGAATAAATATGCAACCACGGAATTTATTGGTTGTTCGACTAACATTTAATTGCTAATTCCTTGGAGGACGCTTCTCCGCAATGGACAGCTTCTAATGGTCGTATTACAGAAATCGCTTGAGCCAGCCCTTCGCTTGCATAATCAACTGAAAATTAAACGAACAAAAATAAAAATTACATAATTAAATCATGTACCGGCTTAACTTGCGTGATATGATTTTTTGGAAAAATTCGATTACTTTCGGATTTATCAATTTATACTGCCTCCGTAAGCACCTGCCAGTCAATTCACTTCATAGACTTGTAAGTCTTTATAAACCTTCACAAAACCTCTAATGGTAAAAATGAAAGTTTGAAGAGTAAAAGAGTAAAAATGTAAAGCGTTTCAGTTTTCAGTGTTTTGTCTTTGATGGGTTTTTAAATTATAAAGGACTTTAAGATTAATATTATTAGAGTGTATTATTATTATTATATCATCACGCCAGGTACCTTACAGGATAAACAGAGAGCAGCAAATACAGGGTATCTCTATCCTTACAGATCTGGCGTGCTTCTTCTACTTTCATAAGTACTTATGATAGTATACAAGGATTCTTGCCTGCGGCAGGAATTTGTCCGATAGTGTTACGTTTATGCAGCGGCTTGCTTCTGCCACTGAGATGGGGCAGCTTGGGAAAGCCGCCCCAGCCGTCGCCGAAGCGCTCGATGCTCGGCCGTGAAGCGTTGCGGACCTACTTATTAAAAGAAACATGAACGCTTCTCCATGTAGCTAAGTACGTCTACACACACGTAACATGAGTGAATGATGGTGGAATTATCTCACAGTGGGCTTCCTGCGGCTGTTGAGTTGCGTGTCCCCTGCGAGTATCTCATTGATGACTTGCTCGTCTGCGCTGACGAGGTTGGGTTCAGTCGTACTGTCCTCACTGCTCTCTAATAGGCTTAGGTGTTTTAAACTGGAAACACAGTTTTGAAGACAAATTCTAGATGCATCATCAATGTAAGTTTGTTACAGTGATATAATTAAATGTCAGATTATCTTAGATTATCAAATAGAGAAAGAGTGTATTGTTAATAAAGTCTAGTCAGTATTTACTTAGGTCAATATTTTTGCACGCGATAAAATAAAGCTGGGGCAGAACAGATTTTGTGGTTTTATTCTTTAACTACATATTTAATGATTTTGTACATATTGAGAATAAGGAACATATTCATATGTACAATGGCGTTATTTATAAAGGTCTAAATCTAAAAAGTCTTAAAGATGTATCTTTCATCAACGCCGGGTATAAGAACGAGTCGGAATAATTGACGAATAAAATATACACAAATATTTACATATTTTTGTAGACAATTGCTTATTACTTCAGTTGAATTCTGTCAAAACCATAACAGTAGGTACTTTTCAAAAAGGTCATATTTAGTCTTTGAATACATCTACCTGTAGTTACTGGTTGCCAGATAATGCTGTGCACTTACTCAAACGCACTAGGTGGCCGTGGGTCGCGTTTACGAGCGCGGTCCGTAAACAGCGTGCGTTGGGGCTCCCGCGGGGTGAAGGGCCGACGGGTCCGCAAGGGCCGCAAACCGCCCAGCGCCGCCCCATTCGATCCCATATTCATTTCTGCTAGTTAATTGTCGAGTTTTAATTCAAAAAATGTGCAATCATATTTATATTTTATAATACTAAGCGTTCTTTAAAAATAACAGTAAATTTTAGTTATTCAGCATAAATAGTGTATCTATACCAATCAAGTATTATATTTAGTTGTCTTATGCAAGAAATAAACAGATTTTTATTTATTTAAACAAAAAATGATTTATCAGACGAGCGGGAATAATGGAGTTTGAAGAGGGACACCTAGGAGACAGAAACGAAGCTCAGGGTCATGAGTATCCTAAGCAGATGAACCATTTCGCTTTAATATTCTGATGAAAATAAACGAACCCAAAGAAGTTTATTATAAAGCCTTTGGTTAATATGTATTTATGTGAGTAATGTTATATTGCATGCACTTGATGTAAATTCGATAAGAGTCACAATTTGAAGGTCAGTGTGTTCTTATTAAAGTAAGAAATTATAATTAAAAATTATTATAATTTAAAATATTAAAACGAAACTTGGATTTGGCCTGTTCATTAAGTTGACTTTGATAGTTTTGTGGGTCAGGTAGGAACAAAATAAATAACTGGCTCATATTCGTCGGGTATTTAGCCCCTTCTCGACAATCCCAAGATTATGCGTTTAACTTACCATGTAACGAAGATAAAATTGTGGGAATACCGAGTTTCTTAAACACAAATTTAAGAATACATTCGATATTTAATTTTCAGAGAGTGATTACCTACAAAGCCGATCGCTATTGAGAGTTGCCATGGCAACCGCCTGTCCGTGTATCAAACAACGCAAACGTGTTACTAAGTGATAACACGGTAGGTTTATTTCAATAAAAGAATCCTTTTGTGTCATGTGTGTGTATGAATACATGCGTGCGTGTGCATTTGTGCGTGTGTATGTGCACATATGTGTGTGTACGGGTGTAAATGCTGTTTTATACGTTTAATTGGAAGCGTTTGTAGCGGGG